>CAAKMY010101423.1:0-13147 GCA_901111285.1 Corrigiola litoralis | reverse complement strand
GTATGTGTGTGGGGGGGGGGGGGTGTGGTTGGTTTGGGGGTTGAAATGGATGTGGCATTTGTTTCCAACTCCTTTCTAGTTGTTTTGGTAAAAATGACTTTGTTCTCTTGTATTTTGTTTTTTATTTTAATTTATAGCTAAGTTGGCCAGACTAAGGCAAGCAAAGGAAGAGGCTGAAAGGGAGATTGCTGAATTTCGTGCTCAAATGGAAGCTGACTTCCAGAGAAGACTTGCGGAGGTAAGCATTATTTTATACACATTTTAGAATATGATAATGTTATGGGTGTGTCTGTGTCTGGTTTAAGGTCGCAAATTGGGGAAAAGGTAATGAGTTTGGGTGTAAGTTTATACACAATGGTAATAGACTATAGAGCACCACCATAATGTATGTGTTCTTTTATTACTAGATATTCGTTCCCACTCATACCGACAGCATTTGGTGATAATTAGTGGCAAATGTAAACAAGTGAAGAAAAGATCGACATTATAGTAGTGATGCACTACTGCATACGTCCTTGGAAATACCACAAGTAATATTGCACATAGATTGTATCCTATGTTACCTGGACTCGGATCCAAATGTCCAACATGGGTGCGTGTCTGAGTGTCGGATTCAGCTATTTTATGAAATTTTTACAAGTTTTTGGCTTAAAATGAAATGTCCAAGTGTCACACCCATGTCGGAGTGTCAAGTGTCCGACACGGGTACGTGATGCAAAATGAAGAGTCCGGGTAACATAGATTGTATCACCGTTAGTCTAATATATGAACACCTGTCAAACGAGCGACTAAAGATCTAGTGCATTAATGCTGAGCTCTCATTCTTTCTACCACTCTGTGTTTCATTAATTCAGTCTGGTTTAGGTTTCCAAATTCTTGCCTTCTAGTTCTACTTTTTTGTTCGATTTTTTTTTTTTCTTAAGGGCTGTTTTGAAGGAGAGGCAAAAGGTAGAAGGGTAGGAACTAGGAAGTGTGTTGATTAATCCACTACTTTTGTGCCTCTTTATTAGACCTCGAAGTTTTATCATGGGGGTGGGGTTCTTTCTAGGAAACAATGATGCTGATGGACCTGACCTACCAATGGTCTGAAATATTTTCTGGATTTGTTGTACCAACTATCACAGAATAGATGATGAGTCTCCTTATGCTCGTGTCTTTCATTGTTTTCTATCAGTGTTTTTGCGTCCAAAAGCAAAAGTCAATATGCTTGATAGAAGCTACCCTCGTTCATTTACTTTTTTCCTGCTCTTGATCGAGCATTATAAGCATGTTTGGAAAACCAAAAACAACCCTTCAGAGCTTACCTGCTACTCTGACTGAAGTGATAACTCTTTAAGTTGGTTTTAAGAAGGAAAAGCATAATATGAGGTTGAGAATTTATTTGCCGCATACGTGAAGATGCAGAATCGCATTTTTAGTGGACTTCTTTTTTAAGAGTAGCGTGTTTATCCAGTGTTACAATATGTTACTTCGATGTTCACATTGATCCTGTTTTAATCATGGCTCTGTCTGTCATTGAACAGAGTAGCGGGGACTCAGGTGCTAATGTGAAGCGCCTTGAACAAGAAACCGATGCTAAAATTGAACAACTGAAGGCACAGTCTGCCAGTATATCACCTGAAGTTGTTCAGATGCTGCTCAAATACGTCACTACTGTGAAAAACTGAGATTTTTATGGATGTTAGATGGGTTTAGTGCCTGGCAAAACTTCTCTTTTCTCGCCATCCTTTCGAAAGAGTATTCTTCCCGCATGAGGAAATCGAGATGGTTGATTACATTTGTAATTGATTGTATTTGTTCAGTTCCCGGTTTGGCTTATTTGTAAAATTATTGGTCATGTATTGTTGGAGAGAATTTCTAAATTATAATAAATGCCTCAAATTGGATGGTTTTTTATGGGTTTGTCTGTGGTGGACTGGTGTTCGAGAACTATGGCCGTACTGGTGGAACTCCTAGAATTCTAATATATCAGTAAATCTAGATGTCTTGAAACTCTGTAGGATCACCCCCCACTCAGATGACCTCTGTGTCGCGGGCTTCTTTTTTCATGTAACAGAGCTTATGACGCAAGTTTTGTAAACGGCGTGAGATTTGGTTCATTATCTAAGTTACTTTGATGGGTTAAATCCCAGTAAAACGCAAGCCATACTTGAACTTATGTAGTTATAAGACAGTACAAGAAAAGTTGTAATGGAGTCAAGATGACGGGGTATGTAAAACAAGAAGGCAGCTTATTGTACTTCACTTGTTTTGTTCAACCCATTTTTCATATCTCACACTTGTGAGTCGTGGCTTTTGAGCAACCGCACTCCCCAACCTAGTCCAGCCACCAGTTCACCACACCACCCCAGCCCTTCGACCTTAACACCACGTGACTACTACCTTCCACCAGTCCACCACACCATCTACTATGTTTAATCATCACTGCACAACAAGGCTCTGATGGAGAAAGATGAGTCCTTTTGAGAATCAGTTTAAGTTCGGATTTCATTAACGTTCTTGCCTTCTTGATTAAAACTTCTTGATTAAAAAGGGGTTCGGATTATTTGAAAGGGGGGGGGGGTATATGATGTAGAAGTAGAAAAGAACTTGATTGGGTTAAACGTTATGTGCACCAGGTATGATTTTCCTGTAATTTGTTATTGTCTTATCACGATGTATGCATTACATCTCCTCCAAAATGAGTATGACCATGTATGATCATCGCCATATCAAGGTGAAGGGGACAGGTGATTGTCCATTTGTCCGAGCTCCAAGGAAAATTGAAATCTGTCTGATAATAACAAATTGTCAAGAAATAACACGATTAGTGGACATTGTTGTAAAATGCCAATTTTTTTCCCAAGTCTTGCGTCATGAAGGGAATAGAATATTTGATTGGCTAACACATACTAGTACATTAATTAGGTGTTTATTAAGGACTCGCAAAGCTTTCCTCAAAAAAAAAAAAAAAAAAAAAAAGGACTCCCAAAGCGCGGATCCTTTCTCTATTAACCCCCACGATGACTTTCCCTTTTGTTAATGGTAAGCATGATTTCGAGCATGAGCTGTTGGTGTTTGAAAAAGTAGAGAGAAATAAAAGTTTCATATTTGCTTAAATCGTGAGGTGATCTGATTTGATATTGAGTGACAATGCAATATTTATGATTATGAGCACATATTTTCAACATACTCCTCCGTAAGTCAGTATATATTCTGCGCTGGAAGATAGTGATTTTATTTTTTAATTTTACCTGCTTTGATCAATTGTTTATAACGTATTATTATATAGTAGTTGTTCAATTGATAAGTAACATTATTGGTTTGTCCCCTTGATCTTACTTAGGTTGCTCACAGACATTAGTTTTTCAAGGGGAATTAAGAAGCAAAAAGGTCGCTGTCTTTGATCCCCAGAGTCAAAACTGACGCTCATCATTTTTGTATTTCATATAATACTTTAGTTCCATACAAAATTGATCTTATTGTATTCCTTGGTGGGTTCGATGTATAAGATGTTTTACCCATCAAACCAACGGTTGTATAACCTCGTGTTATTTGCACTTTTTTTTGGGTATATTCGAGCATGTAATATTGTAGGGGAAGAAGAATATAAAGATTTGAACCTATACACCTTCTTATTAGTGAATGATAGTATTAGTTACTTGTGTAACGTTTATCATTTGTCTATATTGGTTTATCTTGTAGTGTATCATGTTTATCATACTACTAGTTATGTATTTACATTAGTTTACATCTCTTAGTCTCTAACTTGTATATATAGCCATCATATCATTAATAATATTTGAGCTGCTCTATTCATTTTATGAGCTCCCTAATGTCTCTACATGGTATCAGAGCATTAGATCCTCTTTTCCTCCTCTTCTTTACAAAATTATAAATTTTCTCATCTCCTTCTAAACACCTTTCTGCTGCCAATGCTGGTTCCTTTTCCTTCCCCTTCATTCCCCAAATTCTCCAATATATTTTGGTGTCAGCGGTGAGTTATAGCATGAACCTGCCAGATTGTCCCCTCCGATCTTTTCCAGCAACTACATCGTCTTCTATGCTAAACTTCTCTTAGAGATTTCCTATTTGAATTCCTTACTCATATCTCAAATCCCCTTTACTCTACATATGTTTCTTATATCTTGATATTTTCTATCACTCTCTTTCAAATCTTCTCATCTATGTTTCTCCCCCAAACCTACAAGATGAGCCCATAAGCAAGCCTAGTCCCTTTTCCTATATTCCCAAGGATATCACTGGGCTTACTTTGTCTTCTATGGTTTTGCCGACTTATTCTAATCTACAAAATTTTCTTTTCTCCCTTTCTCTTCCCAAGTGAGATCTACCAACTCATATATCGTCTTCTTCTTATATCTATATTACAACCTTTCACAAAAAGAAAAATCCAAAACCCCACGATGATCTCTCATCAGGTCTCCCCTATGGTATTTGATCATGTCTCCCTTGCTGATTGGTCCCTCCTCGGTCTCTAACCGCCTCCCTCATCGTCGCCGATTATCTACCGTTATTGTTGTCGATCACATCCTCCACATGTGTTGCAGCCACATGGTTATTTTTCAGCATCATTGTCCAAGACTGGACCAAGATTGGACTCTCTCTTCGGCCGTCCATCTTGCGGGGGCATATTAGTGAATGATAGTATTAGTTACTTGTGTAACGTTTATCATTTGTCTATATTGGTTTATCTTGTAGTGTATCATGTTTATCATACTACTAGTTATGTCTTTACATTAGTTTACATCTCTTAGTCTCTAACTTGTATATATAGCCATCATATCATTAATAATATTTGAGCTGCTCTATTCATTTTATGAGCTCCCTAATGTCTCTACACTTCTAGGTACCCAAAGACTAATGAGGTCCTTAAATATCACATAGAGCACCCAAAGCACTTAGATCAACTCGTAAGACGTTATATTTTAACCAGATGTTTCAGTTTCAAGACCATGGAAATGCATCAGTGTTAAATCTCAAAGACAAAGTTTTGCTGCCCTTATGGTCTTACCTGTCTCGAATTCGGATTAAATTGAATGGTGACCAAAAAAATCTCGGAGAAGGCTTTATTTATACATTACATTATAACCAAATAACTAATTGTTACCAAACATATTTAGATAACCACCTAATGTAATAAGGTTGTCGAACTAGCTGATTTAACGTGCTATATGTTATTTGCCTAAAAAGGGTTTTAAATCTCATTAATCAATTCAAAATTTTTGTTTAATTTGCATGCTAATGGAAAATTAAATAAGTTTGCCTTGCCAATGCACTGACAATTTAAAGACTTCCTAATGGCAGACAGTGGGAGAAAAAGGAAAAACCAGTACTAAGAAAAACAAAATTTATTAGGCGCCATCTATATCTGCCGCAGAAAGTTGGAGGACCCTAATTAGGATTAAATTTAAATTTAAGAAGTGCAATCCATTATTCTGTTCCAACCTGTTCCACTAGGATTAGTGGATCAACCACATTATACTAGATTCTACTGTACTGCTACTGTACTCCTGAGTTGATAATGATTAATATTAGGTCCGCTTATCCATTAAACTAAAAGCGCGGATATTTTATGCATATATAATGCTGATAAACCCTGTATGCACTGATATTGCACTTGTGGAGTATATTTTCTGCATAAAGATTGGCCCCATTTTCAGCTTTTCGTTTGTGGTTTTTCATATTCATTAGGCAATGCTCAAGACTTAAGACTGAAGTACATGCGTCCGCATGCTCATACAACGAGGATAAGGGGGAATCCTGAATCAATCTAGGACACAAACATTATTAAAAATGTATTATTTGTTGGCCAACTTATTTTTATTAATGCTCCCAAGCTACGTAGACCTTAGTTTGCATGTTGTAAAGGGCAAGCTCATCTCAACAACTAATCGATCACCTTGGATAGAAATCCGAGGAGCTAAAACTAAAAGTGAGAAATAAAGCATGGTGGAGAAATCTTTGTCGGGGTCTTTCACTCATTCAACAGAAGTAACATATGACTATATAAGCAAGCACCAAAACATGAGGATTGAGGGGATGGGGGAAAAAAAAAAAAAGGTAACAAACCCATAATTATAGATCCCATGTACAACCTAACTTGAACTAAAAACAAAATTAAAGCTACACATGACACAGTAGACCTTGTGTAAAATCTAGGAAAATTTGGTAAAAAGGTATTTTATAAGTACCACTTTTTACAAACAAGTACCTTAAAAACTGTTTATGGAAAATAACTACCTTATATGAGTAAAGTCATCGCAAACCCATACCTTTTAAGTGATTTTCGGACTCTTATTCCGATTTTACCCTCCCAAATATCAGTTCCCTCCCCCTTTTTCCCTTTTCGGCCTCATTCTTGCCCATTGCTGCCATTGTTGCACCACCACCCCTCCTTTGATTGCCACCACCCCAATGGTGACCGGCGAACATTTGCGGTGAAAAAAAATACCCGACCCTACCGGAATTTTCACTTTGAGTCTCATTCTAGGCTTTATTTTGCATATTTTCCTTATTTTTACGAAGATCTGATTTTTTATTCTGCATTTTTGCTTTTCCCACATTTTTGTGACAAACATAGACGTTGGCGAATGTTACGAAATGGGGCCCTCTAGGGTGTGTACTAGCCTCACTATACCAACATAAGTATTTTTATTGCACTTTGTCCTCACTTATGCACATATGGGAAACTTCCCAAGAGGTCACGATCATCCTTGTACTACAAGTATAGCCAAGCACGTTTAACTGTGGAGTTTCTCTATAAATGGGCTCCCTGAAAAGAAGATGCATCTTGTTGGTATGAGTAGTACAATCAATCCTTTTTAAGAACTCATTAAATCTCAATGACATATATGGGGTATCACAATCACCCCCATTAAAGGGTTGTAACGTCCTCGTTGCACATGCGAGCCAATTACAACATTCCCATAATACACCTCTGCTAGGAGACTGAATTACCCTTCACCACCACAGCTCAACACACGATCGCAGGGTTGCTCTGATACCATTTGTAACACCTCGACTCCTTATGGGCTGGTGAATGTTACCAACTGTGGCTTTTCAGGGTATGTACGTACTGACCCCATTCTACCAACGTAGGTCTTTTTAGTGCACTTTATCTTCGCTTGTGCGCACCTGGGAAACTTCCCATGAGGTCACCCATCATAATACTACTCTCAGCCAATCACGCTTAACTGTGGAGTTTTTTAGTAAATGGGCTTCTTGAGAAAAAGATGCATCTTGTTGGTAGGAGTACTATCAATCCTCTTAAGCACTTTATCAATTATCTATCACAAATATTGGGTATCACATAGGATTTTTTTCCTGTTATCCTGGGTCACATGGGGCCAACAACCCTAAAATAGAGGGGATATTTGTTACCGGCAAGACGAACGATGGGTGCTGGTGAATGAGAGTGGGTTGTGTTGGAAAGGTGGATGGTGGTGAATGAGATCGAGTGGGTCATGAGGGTGGTGGTGGAAGGGGAAATTTGTTATGATAAGGTTTTTTAGGGAAAAAAGTTAAAAAATTAACTAGTCAAACCTTATAAGTTATGGGATCTCAGATTTGGTATGGATTTGCAAACAAAAAGCTCATATAAGATAGATATTTTTTGTAAACAATTCATAAGGTACTTATTTGTAGAAAGTGGTATTTATAAGGTACTTTTTACCAAATTTTTTACTAAAATCTAACTTGAACTTGGATTGAAATGTCTGGGTTTTTTTTATAATAGTTACCCATCTATAGTAGATGGGTAACTTGGATTGAAATGTAGCAGAATGTATACATAACATTACTAGATCTTGATTTACTTTGAAACTTGCTTAGATTACATTCAGTGAAATTTCGCACATCTCCTCTTCATATTTTAAGTATTTAACCAACATAATTCTTCATGCGAAATGGGGCAAATTATTAGGTGATACAAGGAGCATGTGCTCCCATCTTAGTTTTCTTATACCTTTTAGTGTTTTTGTTGTGCCTTCTCTGATAAGATACAAGAAAAATTACAAAAAGTAAAAGAATAAACTAGGTGAGAGCACATGTTGTCGGGAGCATGTTATAGATTGTGGCGAAACGCGAAACCTATGTCCAAAAGTATATATTTCATAATATTCTAACTTGTTTTAGTTATTTTTTTTTCTTTTTTGTGGTAACAAGGTGCAAATTAAATAAGTTCAACTCAAAAGAAAACGGTTACAAGTGTGTAAAGAGAAATCAGTCACTACTACATAACAACTCAAAAGAAAACGGTTACAAGTGTGTAAAGAGAAGGATTTTGCGCGTTCTCTCCGTTAGCGTTATCTTGAGTAACCGCTTTCTTATACAGACACAAAGAGAACGATTTGGTTCATAATCGTTCTCTTTGATACACAAAAAGAAAACAGTTCATTGTCAGAACCTTTCTCTATGTGTATGAAAAAACGGTTCTCACTATAAACCGTTCTCTCTTTGTGTTCCTTCAAATAAAAAACTCGTGTATGCATTTTGACAATACCACAAACTGTGATACCCCACATTTGAGATTGAGAATTAATGAGTGCTTAAACGGATTGATAGTACTACTCATACCAACAAGTTGCAACTTCTTTTCATGGTGCCCATTTACTTGGAAACTCCACAGTTAAGCGTGCTTGGCTGGGAGTAGTACGAGGATGGGTGACCTCCTGAGAAGTTTCCTAGATGTGCAAAAGTGAGGCCAAAGTGCACTGAAAAGATTAGTGTTGGTACAGTGGGGTCAGTACACAGCCTGGAGAGCCACATTTGGTGACATTGACCATCCCGCAAGGGGTTGGGGTGTTATAAATGGTATCAGAGCAACCCTGCGACCGTGTGCTGAGCTGTGGTGGTGAAGGGCAGTTCAGTCACCTAGCAGGGGAGCATTCTGGGAATGTTTGTGAGTGGCTCACATGTGCAACGAGGACGTTGCAGTCCTTTAGTGGGGGTGATTGTGATACCCCACATTTGAGATTGAGAATTAATGAGTGCTTAAATGGATTGATAGTACTACTCATACCAACAAGTTGCAACTTCTTTTCATGGTGCCCATTTACTTGGAAACTCCACAGTTAAGCGTGCTTGGCTGGGAGTAGTACAAGGATGGGTGACCTCCTGGGAAGTTTCCTAAGTGTGCACAAGTGAGGCCAAAGTGCACTGAAAAGATTAGTGTTGGTACAGTGGGGTCATTACACGGCCTGGAGAGCCACATTTGGTGACATTGACCAGCCCGCAAGGGGTTTGATTGTTACACAAACAATGTTTGATCTCTTTGCTTAACACTTATTCAAACTTAAATTACCAACATCACAACAATAACCACACCACCAACTACTACTATTACTACAACCACAACTACAAAATAAATATAAATTATCAATACAAAATAAGGGAGTAATGAAATACATATAGATCTAGAAAATATAAATATAATTATTTACAAACAAAGTCGATTAATAAGCACTCTAAGAGAATATTTTTAAGAGAACCGCTTTCTTAAGTCTTGGGAAAGAAAGCGGTTTTGACTGTAACCGTTCTCTTATATGCATCAAAGAAAACTGTTTTGCCCGAAACCAATTTCTTAAATTTTAAGAAAATTGTTCTGGGCAAAACCGTTCTCTTAATAGCCTTTTTTTTTTGTCCGAATCTGTAGTAGTGAGTGGTCAATCTACATCCATACAGTACATGAGTCCAACAAAAGATAAAGAGGAAGTAACATCATCTTTCTAAAAAGAAGAAGTTACAATTACCAGAATTAAGTGACAGAAATTTAATTATGCGATGACTTTTTTTTTGAAATAAATTTATATGATGAATTGATAACATTGGGTTTTAAACTTTTGTATATGGTGACCAATATTCATTTCAAACATCAAAGACATGGTGGCCTTACATATAGTTATGGATAATAACACATTGCATACAAAAATGTTTGTGATTCTATTAGTTTGCACATCTAGAACATTGTTATTTGCTTCTCTATAATGTTTCATCAGCCTACGTCAATCATGTCCCCTCAATTCCAAAGAGTTTTGAAATCTTCTATGAATAAATGTTTTTGTACCCTAAAAATCTTCGGTGATGGATAATGGTATGATGATTTAAATTCTTTTTTTTTTGTTGGTACAAATGATGATTTAAATTCTAACTTTTTTGTTTTGAAATTAAGTAAAAATGAGGGATGCATGGTATAATAGTTCTATTGTCTTAATTTGAAAAACTTGGAGGGAGTGAGTATTAATTAATTACGTTAATTTGGATGTGGAAGATAACAAATCGATTAACTTTGGTTCACAGCATACTAATATTCTTAATTATCAGGGCATCATTTGAAATTTATAGATTATGTTATATATATGCGTGCTATGTTTGACACGCCATTGCAAGTAGCTTATAAGCTAATATTGACTTATTTGACTGAAGAAGACTTTTTTTTTTTTTTTTTTTACCACAAACCAGAATTGTTTGCTAGCTGCATTTGTTAGTAGCTTATAAGTCTTTTTCAACTTATCAAAAATAAGCTAGCTCAAGTAGCTTATAAAACAAATAAGGTACAAGTTATAAATCTATTCCATTTTTACCCTACGACATTTTACAAAATGATAAGCCTACTCATTAAATGACCCCTAATATTATTTTCAAATATAAGCATGTTCATTTATGTCATTTTGTCAAATTTCAGTTACTTGTTTGACAAATCGCACCAAACACTTCCTTAAAATCGTCTACTTCAGTAGGTCTCAAATTTTCATCTAACTAATTAGGGAATTTATCAGTTTTCAGTCATCTTATTAGTTTCCAGCTACCTTATCAGTCTGTTTGGCCAAACATAGTCATAATATTTTTAAGCACATAATCAGTATGTAGAATTCCCATTCGAAAATACACATACATAATATACTATTCTTAAAGATACACATATATACACATATAATATATACTGTACGATTTGTAAAATCAGCACCTTAAACATCAAGTACAAGAACCCTTTCATCGCAGCTCAAAATATTGGTTGATATGACATCTCCTTAGTTATAATGAACCAATCAGTTAGAATGACGCCGAAGATCAAGATTCAACAATAATCGAGTGATCTAGACATTCAAGCTTTCTAAAATATACTCCTGTTGCGACGGAGGTCGTATTAACTTTAAGTCTTTAACACGTAAAAGGTTTTTTAGTCTCAATCTTATGCTAGATCATCATAATCTAGGACACGTAGCCACCATACACAAACTTGAACTAAAAAAGTCCCCCAAAGATCTCCTCCTTCTCCACCAATTATTGGACTGAAACGTTAATTTTTTATGAATAAAACCAAAAACACAAGAAAAGATATGTGCCCCCACCAACCACCTTCATGCATATTCTACTTTAATTGGTGGACAAACATTCTTAATCATAGTATATGCTACTTGTATATACGTACATATTTTCTTCTTGACCAAACAATATAGAATACAATAGTGTTGCTCAATTCTCCACTATATATATGTTTCCCTCCGTTTATTCCTCTCATAACACTCAAGTTCCAATTTCCTCTCATACATCTGTAACTCTCTACCACTTCCTCTCTCTACCTAAAGTATAGGAAATGGAGGAAAATGTACAAGTCATGGCAAGAAAGTTATGGCACATAGTGAGAGTGGCCTACTTCATGCTAAGAAAAAACATTAGCAAAAGAAAACTCCTTCTAGAGCTTAAGTACTTAGCCATGAAACGTCCAAAACTAAACGGAAAATCGCTAGCCGGGAAACTCACCCTCCACAACTACCACAACCACCCTCATCTTGGTGGCGCGTATGAATTTAGTTGTAGCAACACTCCTAGCCACCCTAATAACCATTTTCCATTTCAATTTAAGCACAATAAGAAGGCTCATAAACACCAAGTATACGCATACGCGTCTACTAAGGAGGAGGAAGAGAGTGAGCTAAACTCGGTCGACAGGGTGTTAGAAATGATGTTTGTAGGCAATGGTCGAAACGAAGAAAGTGATGATTCCTCCCCATTCCCTTACTCACCCGCTTTGCCCGGTCTCGGGTTCGGACGGAGCCCCGTGGTGAGGCAGCTAAGAGTAACGGACTCTCCATACCAATTGCAAAATTATGAAGAGGGCGATCAAGTGGGTAACTATCACGTGGATGAAGCCGCAGAAGAGTTTATTAAGAGGTTTTATGATCAGCTTAATCAGCAAAGGATAACGGGTGCTTAATTTTGTTACATTTTGATCATCCATATATGAAATGAGACCATGCGTGCTTGTATTTAGTTACGTTTTGCTTTGTCTTCTTTCCTTTTTGCCTTCCTTAACCCGTCTATATGTCTTCGTTGTACATACAGTACCTTAGATGGAGGGCTTGCCCCTCTATTGCACCACAAAAAAAAAAAAAAAAAAAACACAGTACCTTAGATGGAAATAAAATAGAAACTAGCTAGAGAAGGAAAGAGTTGTATAGTGTGGAGTGCAATACTAATAATAAAGAGTTAACTCTTTCTATTACACTGCGAGCTAGTACTCCGTAGTACTTTTGTCTGTATTTCGGCACAACAAAATCTCTCCTCTCTTTTCAGTGTCAATCATTAAATCATTATGGCGACAATAGTACTGTCTCCAGTAATGGTACGTAGAGTCGTAGACTCAAGGTACAACAATGGTATATCCGCCGATAAATATTTAATCAATTGGTAAGGGCTGTTTTAATTTAATCAAACGTTATATGCTCGAAATCCTGGGAATATAATGTTAAGTTCAGGTGGGAGAGCATAGTCATTCAAATGGTATTATATGTTCGAATTCCGACCACACCGAATAATGAATGAAAAAACAATTTATAATAGTATCTGGGGAAATTTTGTTGGCATTGTAGCATATAGTAATATAATTAGTTATTTTTGAGAATCTTGTCAGATACTTAAGGGCTCGTTTGGTATCAGTGTTGGTTTTCAGTTTTCAGTTTTTTTGAAAACCAAGATCCATTTTCTGAAAACCAGAAAAAGTGGTTTGCTGTTTTTAGTTGTCAGTTTTCATTTTTGATATGACATTTATACAAACAACTAGTTTTTAGTTAATTATTTAAATTTGTATATAAAATTATTAGAAACTAAAAACCCAAAACTATAAACTACAATGATACCGAACGAGCCC
>CAAKMY010101412.1:0-11300 GCA_901111285.1 Corrigiola litoralis | reverse complement strand
GGGGGTGGGGGGGAGGGGGGGTGGGGGGGTGGGGGGGGGGGGGGGGGGAAGTAATGGGAAGTGGTGAGGTGGAGGGAATGGAAAGGGAAAGGGAAGCAAGGTGGTGGTGGTGCGGGCGGGGAAGGGGAAAGGGAACCAAGATCGTGTATATTACAACATTTGCTCAGAATTTCGGAAAGGGAAGCAAGATCGTGTATATTACAACATTTGCTCAGAATTTCAATTTGTTCATGGTCATGTTGGTTGTTTGTTGTTAGATTTGGCCATTGTAGTTAATCTGGGAGATTTAGAGAAGAGAGGATGGAAGGGAACGTTATGTGAAGAGGGATCTAAGTGAAAAATGGGGTGGGTTAGTTACGGTGTATACAATTGTGTTAACTTAATTATGTTGTATTATAAATACAATGATTAACTCACACTAAACTAACGGTTTTTCTAACGGTGTCGGGCTAAGGGCACTAAATTGGAACATGTATCAATTTGTGAGGCCACTAAAATGGGATTAGCTAAAACTGAGGGCACTAAGGTGGGAATACCCCAAACCTCAGGGCACTAAAATGGAAATTTCCAAATCATTAACCCATATTACCACCACCAAGAAGCCTAAAGCCCAAAACTACTGGACTTCACCTCGCCCTCCAAACTTTTTTTCACGTATAAATAACCACATGATTGTAGAGACTACAGAGTGTGAGGTTAAGTCGGTTAACATTTAACAATCATGCTACTTTCACATCATTACTTATGTTCCTAAGTTCCTTTAATACCAATTGGTAGTTAGACAAATTTCCAAAAAATTAGCTCATGAAGTTAGAGCTTTTTTATCTCAATCATGAGGTTGGGGTTGGATTCTTATAACAACTTTGTGTACCCCGTATCTAGGAACTTAACAAATAATAATTATTTTATCCACTTCCTCTAGGCCTTTATTAGCTTATATATTAACCTAACATAACTTTACCTTTTTTTTATCTTCAATCTAACAAGGTTGCCTATAGATATGACAACTTATTGCATATCATTCAAATGCACCCATCTCTAGACTCATATAGTCATATGCATCAAACAATATTTTAGATGTCGTTATGCACCAAGGTAAAGACAACAAACAACAAAGGTAATTTCACGATCGAACATATGTAGATACAACAAATATAATTTTCATCAAAAAATATAATCTATGTTACTCAACTCAAGGATGCATTGGGATAGTCCTAAAATCAAACTAAATTATATTCAACCCATTTATTTCAAGTAGATGGATGTCCAATAAATACATGTGGGATAGTCCTCCCTCAATGTTGGGGTGACAGGTGCTATGAATTAGGCTTATCACTTTTATGAATTAGACCTATTTGTTACTCGATTAACAAATTAGGCTAACGTGTTTTATGAATTAGGCTACCAACTTATATGAATTAGGTCAATATATATACCGAATTAGGTTGTGTCACGATTTGAAAAAGGGTGGGGTTAGGGTGCTTGGCGACTGAGGGAAAGGGGGTTGGGGTGGTTCGCAAGTACAGGAGGGCTGTGTGGGAGGGTGAGGGTGGACGGGTGCTTTGTAGCAAGGGAAGGGGAAGAGGGGTAGGTGACAGACTGACAATTATGGTGAGAGAGAAAAGTGGATTTGAAATCAATATTATTTTTTCAATATGTAAAATTACATGATTTGCCCTTTTGTTGTATATACAACTTGTTGTATGATTCTTATTGCCCGCTTATAAAGAGATAGTATATGGGGGGAATGTGGGACCTAAGTGAGAAAGGATAACAAATTTTTTTTTCAATCTCTCAATTAATATGTGGAAATTTAGTATTTTGTTCGTGGAGAAGGGGAATTCATTACCTTTATTTTGTTTCCCATCCTCCACGTATCAACTATCCAAACAATGTACGTTTGATCTCTTGATCTCCCTCCACTTTCCTTTCCCTTCATGAACTTAAACACATTGTTGGTGTGTAGTGGTGAGTTCTTAGGCATATGCATGACATCTGGTTGGGTTACATGAGGACATTGAGTTCAATATAAAGGTATTGACATGCAAATATAATATAAAATCCAACAACAATATATTGTAATGGTTTGATATAATTACATTGGCTTTCACATAACCCATAGGCCTTATGTCTTTGTATTTCTTTGTGTTCTGCCGCCAATAGTGATTTTATCATATAATGTTACATTGAATCATGGTGACTGGGATATTGAGTAGTCCTATAAAGCATAATAATCTTCAAGATGATCTCATGCTTATTTAAAGTGATTTTTTAGACAATCAAAACAAAAATATCGCACTAGTTATATACAATAATAAGATAAAATGTTTAAATATTTGTTATTTTGTCTCTAAAGATTTATAAGAAAAAGTACATTATATTACACTGTAGTGATATATAGTAGACAATCTTAAAAATAAAAATTATATCATAGCTCTTACGCCAAACACTCGTAGTGATACTATGATTTCATTTATCACAAACACTAGTGATTTTGTCATGATACATGATTTTATATGTATGACAATTTTGAATTAGAGGTGATTCGGTCGGTCAGGCTTCACCCAAAAAGTCAGGTTAGAGCTCGGCCAAGTTCGGGTGCCAAATTAGGCCTTTTCTACACTTAATTGGCGATTCTTACACGTAATATAACTCTTGTCCTGGATGTTTATTTAAAATGATATTTTTTTTTTATCTACTTATTATATCGAGAATTACGTAAAAAGTGGTAATAGAAATATAAAATATAAATTTCAAAATAATGTTTTTAGTTGAATAACAACTTAAAATATTTTGAAAACAAAAATTTCATTCCGTTCTAGTTAGGCTTTCAGGTTGAAGTTAGGCCCGAACTCGACCCGAAATCGGGTGAGGCAGGTTAGGCCATCGGGCCGTCAAATTTGATAAGCTGTATTGTGAAAATTGACGTGAGTTTTAAATATAATATTTTTATTACATTTACTATAGAAGACTTTAGAGGACTTTGAGAAGGTATTTCATTTATTGTGTGTCAAAGAAAAAAGAAAAATGAGAGAAGAAAAAAGAGGTAGAAGGGAGTAAAGGAGGAGCATAAGAAAAGCAGTGTGGTGTGGTTAAACCCCGAGTAGAGAGAGTAGAGTGTGAACTGTGTGTCCTGTTTTCCTGTCTCCGTCACCGCGGCGACCGGCACCGGGATTCGCACATCCGAGGTAATCAATATTCTTAATCACGTCATTTCTCAATTTATATTGAAACCCATCACACAAATACATACATACATACATACATACATGCAGTATGTATAGGATAGGATAGGATAGGATAAACCCTAGATCTGAATACAGTTAGTTAGTACTACTACTCAGTAGAGCTGGAATGAAGGGGCGCTCCAACAGGGTCGCGGACCCGGCCCCGGACGAGTGGGTCAACGGCTCATGGACGGTGGACTGCATGTGCGGAGTCACTTTCGACGACGGGGAGGAGATGGTCAATTGCGACGAGTGCGGGGTCTGGGTCCACACCCGCTGCTCCCGCTTCGCCAAGGGGGACAAATCCTTCGCCTGCGACAAGTGCAAGGCCAGTAGGGCTAGGGCTAGGGCTAGGACCAGGACCACCACCACCACCAGCACCGATAGCGAGGAGACTGAGGTTGCTCAGCTCCTCGTTGACTTGCCTACTAAGACACTTACCATGAACCACCATCACCATCCTTTTCCCCCGCCTCGACCCCGTCCACTACATAATGTCAATAACAGGCACCCCTACTGCCTTTGGACCCAGCGCCCCCTCGAGGAGCGCGTTCACGTTCAAGGCGTTCCTGGCGGGGATCCTGCGCTCTTTGACTCCACCGTTCCTCTCCTTTTCTCTCCACACCTTTGGAAGTCCACTGGCTATGTGCCCAAGAAGTTTAACTTTCGTTACCCCGACTTTCCTTGTTGGGACGCCGCCGATGATGATGAGGCTCAGAATGCCCTTGATACGCTTGCGCCTGCAGCTGGAGCTGGCCTTCTTTACTCTTTTTCCAAAGAGATTGAGGGCGCCGTGCCTGTGTCTTCTGATAAGAGAGGTTCGAAAGAGAGAATATTGGCTGCTGGTAAAAGTCTGACCACGCCTCGACCTCCCGCGCTTCACTCTTTTAAGAGAACAAGGGATGACTCGGGACCTTCTAAGGATCGGACTGCCAAGAAGAAGTCTAAATCTGCCCATAGAGACCATGATACTGCTATGAGGGATAAAGTTCCTGCTCTTAAAACAGGTTTTCACCTCGCTTTTGCTAAGCTAGTATCATACTCGTGTGTTTGCTCCGTAAAAGACTTTGTCTATAGATTATTGACCCCGTCGCTTGTCTTTATATTTTTTTTCTAGCTGTCCCACATTCGACTAATACCACGCCAGTACAAGTGCACGAGAGCAAAGCTGACAAGGTAGAATCAAGCCCTCACCCCGCTGACGGATGTAACATAGACAAGCCAAAAACAAATGCTGTTTCTGATGAAGCCAATTTGGTACCTAGGTTCTCTCAGGAGTCTGCAGTTGGTAATTCCAGCGAAAAAGCTGTCAAAGCTGAAGAAACTGCTCTTGATGCTACTGATCAGATTGGAAAATCTGCTAATACTGAATCAGTTTTATCGCCCTCCCTGGACAAGGATGTTATCACTGAGGTATGTCTGCTCAAAAGTGGTATTTTTTGCTGTCTATTACTCTTTTTGGTGAAGAACACAATTTTATTCTCATAGGGGTAGTATTTGCATGTATCTGTATTGACAGAACTTGATGGATTAAGGAACACACCCTTTCATTTAGTATCTGTGAAACCTATGCAACTGTGTATTCACGATGTCATCGACTGTACCCTATCTAGGGAAGTTTCTGTTAGGCTACAAATATTTTTTTTAGGTTCCATTGGTATATTGTTAGTGATGTCCTTATAGTCGACATTTAGGGCATTTTTGTGCAATGTGATCCCTATAGTAATGTAATGGGACATATAGTATTAGAAATAAGGGTAGTTAAGTGAGGAAATGAAGGAAAGATGGGGTTTTGTCGGAGGTAATTCCCATTACAATCTCTATTTGATTGACGCAATGGCCATTGTTCATTTCCAACTCATGTAAAAACCATTACACCATTGGATGTATTCAATTACACTTTCCTCCATTTGTTCCTCTCTCTTCCCTCCATTTCCCACCTCATATGTACTAAATGAGGTCCCATTGCATTGTTATGACAATTGACAACCTAATGTTGCTCATTCCCTCCCCTTCTCCCATATGTTTCTAATTACATGTATTTTTTCTTGCATAATTTGATCAGCTATGCCTTTTTGTGGAATTTTCGTTATCCTTTGTCAGATTCTCATCATTTTCTTTGTGTCTTGCTGTTGAATAAGAGTCTTCAAGCCAATAGATGTTGCGATATACGTCCATGCATAATTATGGTCATATCTATGTGTCTGCAGATATATATTCTAATACGCATGCATATTTATAAACCTAAACATGTGCCTGTACAGCCTTCCAGCCAGAAGATGTTGTCTATTATGTGCATGCATAATTGTTAATATATACGTGGAGATACTTATGCTAACTTGAGTTCATATTTACCCTGCTATTTCCACGTCGTTGCCGCTTGTGTGCACGACGCTGGCCGTCGAGTTGACCTATGCGGCCCACTTGGCAACATTAGATTGATGCCACTCACTGTCAAAATAGAAAAAAGCGAAACGAATATTTAAAAGTCAGATTTACGAAAAAAATATCTTTGCTAAAACGGACCCCGGATTCGAAATTCTCACGAAATTTCGGACGGGAATGAGGTATTCTTGTGCCGGAAATCTGAAGTTTGCGGCGGTCGACAGTGGAGAGCGGTGGAGCCGGGAGGCCGTTAGGTAGTGGGGGAGGCTAGGATTTGTCTTTCTTTTAGTCCATTTTTTAAGCTTTTTGAATGTTAAGTTGCTAAAATGACCTTAGTGACACTCTCATTTTCTCAACCCTTCTTTTTCTTTTAATCTTAAGGTAGGGGATGTTCTCATGGCAACCGCACACTCAGACATATACGCTGTTCCTTCCTTGTAGCCGGCGTTTTTTAGCTTAGTAATCCTTTCTTTTTTTGGTGTCAGCAACTGCTTGTTTTCTTTGTTGCTCATTCCCTCTCCTACTCACATATATTTTTGCGTGACATGTATTTTTCTTGCATAAATCAATCAGCTATGTGATGGAAGAAGAGGATACCTTTTAGGGAAGTCTTTATTCTAAGGCTCTTCTCTTTTTCTTCTTTCAGTTTCACCTTTAATATTATGATGTCTTGCTATCGACTAAGAGTCTTCCTACCAAAAGATGTCTTATACGTGCATGTATAGTTGTTTTCCTCTATACACGCTTACGTATACATATGTCATGCTTCATGCATACTAATATACCTGAACATGTACATGTATACACAAGCAAAGCATGCATACGCCTATACAAAGGGTTTTCTAAAGTGTTTCTGTTGAGGGTCTTCCTTACATCGCTTCAACTATGAAGGTGTGTATAACATGGTTTACGGCTATGTGTGTTCTGGTGTGAGCTTATGCTAGGTCGTAGTTGCTACCTAATTGCCTCTAAACGCTACTGAGTTTAAAATGACAAAATTGATATGTTTGGTTTGTGAGGTTCTATATGGATTTTACTCCCTCCATCCCAGTGTGTTTGTCCATCTTTCTATTTTGGTTTGTCCCGAATTGTTTGTCCACGTTAGAAACTTTAATGCTTAGTAAGGTAAAATGACAAAGTTATCCAGTATCTTTATTGCTAAGATATTTAATGTTAAAGCTTTTCAAGAGAATTTTAGGAAGAAGACATGCAAGTTGCAGTTTTCTTATTGTGTGTGTAGAAACATGGTGAAATGGAAGCAGTGATTGTTTTTAGAAGATGTGGCTTTTAAGGTTATAGGTATGTGCGAACGGGGAAAAAAGTATGTTAGTAGCTCTCTGTGCTAGTCTTTCCCCCTCTTTCCTTTCATTTGCTTTCTTTCATCCTTGAAAGGCTAGCTCGGGAAACCTTGCTACTTTGCTAGTTACTTGAGCTAGGCGATTGAAGATTTACATGGGGTGATGAGAACCAACCTTCAAAAGTATGGCTGGAAAATATTGTAGGTTATCCTTGGTGAAAATTTTGACAAATAGTGGCTTTACACAATCATATTTGCTTCTAATTAACTTTATCTATGAATAAAGCATATCCTAGTTCCTGATACCGTATCTGTCTATCTTTGTTCTTCACATTCCCCTTGTGAGTGGCTTTCTAATTTCCTATAGGTCATACCAAGTGTTTCCTACCCCTATTGGCCTCAGAAAAAATAGTCTCATTGCTATCCAGTATCCACTGCCCCATTCCACTTTCATGCCTTTCTATGATCTCCTCAATCAGAACTTCTTGAAGTACTCCCTAAACCTTTTTTTTCCTGGTGAGAGCTGCCTTTCGGCTTTATTTTGGACCAGAATACTAGACATTATAATTGTAGAACTTCATATATCTATGGGATTCTTATTTATTCATGAACCAAAAACATAATCTGAGTTGTTATCTGCTCAGGCCTTGTCGTATCCGTTGATAGATTGTATTATATGGTTCTACTTTTTAGTGCGTTATGCTGATTTGCTCTAATAATTCAGGGATCTGTTTTACCTCAAGATAAAATTCGGGGTTCAACTTCTGGAAGCCCGAGCAGTGATTTGCTACAGTCAAAGCCTCTTCTTGAAGACATAGTTATTGCTGCTCCGGATCTTAAAGATAATGGAAATCTTGGGAACCAAGAAACTATCGTACCATTAGCCTCTGGACATTGTAATAGTGCTAGTACAAAATCGGATGCCAATCATGTTTATCCTACAGGGGTTCTGGGAAGTGATACTGCTGACACTGAAGGGCGAATATCAGCTCCTAATCTTGAATGTGAAAACTCCAAATTGAATGAAGCTGTTGCAACTGGTCGTCAAGCTCTTGAGCAGGAGGGGCGAGAGAGTGACAAGGCTTTGGAGGTAGCAAGTGACTGTCAGTTTGACAAAAAAGACGAAGCGACTGATAATCAGTGTAACAATAAAAACGAATGTGATGGTTCAGAAAGTTCGACAGTGGTGCAGAAAATGCTTTCAGACTCCAAAGAAGTTTCAAAAGTTGTAGGGCAGACGCCCAAACTGGGTGCGGCAATCCCGCCTCCACCACCAATTCATCACAAAACGGTGTC
This sequence comes from Corrigiola litoralis, assembly GCA_901111285.1. Classification (NCBI taxonomy): domain Eukaryota; kingdom Viridiplantae; phylum Streptophyta; class Magnoliopsida; order Caryophyllales; family Caryophyllaceae; genus Corrigiola; species Corrigiola litoralis. Next base: position 3,095 of record CAAKMY010101412.1, on the reverse strand, counting down.
TGTTGGAAAGTCATCTTCCACCTCTCCTGCTATTGTCTTCTCCAGATCCTCTCTTTCTGATAAAAGTAGGACTGGAAGTTCTCGAAGCTCTAGTTGTGTTGGCAAACGCTTGATGTCGAATTCCACTGTTAATACTAAGAAGGAAAAGGCACCAATTGATTCAGTGAAGAATGAAGTTAAACATGAGCCAAGGAGCACGGTGAAAGATAATCCGAAATCGAGTGCTAATAATTCCATCTCGAAGGCATCACATCCAAACAGGACTGTGACTAGTCCTTATCCCAGACACTACACTTCTGCCGGAAAGGATTCTGCCAGGCATGCATCTTCAAAAATGTCTACCGCTGAAAGCTCCTCGCTTTCGTCAGGGGTTAATGAGCCTGCAGGAGCACCGTCGACTGAACATGCTGTGCACGGGCACAATAAAAATATAGCTTCTTGTGGGCAGCAGCGCGGTGAAAAAGTTCCTCAATCAAACTTGCAATCGACATCCAAGTCGACTCAGTCATCGTTAGGGCATCCACCAGTTTCATCAAGTTCTCCTGCTGGATTAAGTGATGAAGAGGTTGCGTACTGAAAATTAGCTCCCCCCTCCCCTCTCTCTGTTTGTGCACACGCAAATGTGCTGCATGTACTCACATATTCTGCTGCTCTTGTTGCTGTCGTTGGTGATTGCTAGAAAATATTAATGTTACACTTTTTGTGGTAATTGGTGCAGCTTGCTTTGCTTTTACACCAGGAACTTAACAGTTCCCCGAGAGTGCCCCGAGTACCACGTGTACGCCATGCTGGGAGCTTACCTCAGCTATCTTCTGCTACAGCAACAAGCATGTTAATCAAGCGTACATCTAGCTCTGGAGGAAAAGATCAACATACAGTAAGATATTTTTCCTTCTTTTTAGTCACCTTATCGTTTTCTTAGAAGTTTATAGTGGTATTCAGTGTCTTTAGAGACAATGACAATTATGTTTCCTTACTGATGTATTGTACTAGTTTTCTAGAAGAAAAAGCAAGGATGTTCTAAAGGATCGCAATTCTCGTGAGCAAGACAGTGAAGCTAGAAAGCCGGGTAGGGTGCCTTCTTCTCCTGATTCAGTGAAAACTTCCGATGCTCTCACTCAAGCAGAAGGCAACAATGAATCTTCGCATTCTGTGAAAAAGAATTGTGAAAACACCTCAGGGGCAAATAGTGGATCGATCTCTACTGATGCTGATGAGCTAAAATCTTCGTCCACCCGAGATTCACCGGTCAATAACTGTGAAGATGATTTGGGAACCAATAAGGGCCTTGCTCCGACCTATCGCACTTTACCAGGTTGCTGGTGCTTATATTTTATGGCTTCTTTTGTATTCTAAATAATGTGCTAGCATCTACTAAATGAATTTGCCTTTTTTTTTTCTTACTTGTAGGGTTAATTGCTGAGATTATGGGCTCCGGCAGGCGTATGTCATATGAAGAATTATGCAATGCTGTCCTCCCAGTGAGTTCCTTAGTCTAACTGATGCTTTACCCGCTTGTAGTTTTGTATTGCATATCTGCGTATCAGTATCTCTGGGAATGCTTTTGAATCCTTGTCAATTTCTGCAGCATTGGCCGAACTTGAGGAAGCATAATGGTGAGAGGTATGCGTACTCCAGCCACTCTCAGGCTGTTCTTGATTGCTTGAGGAATCGCACTGAATGGGCAAGGCTAGTTGATCGTGGCCCCAAGGTATGCTTACATGTCATCCCCTCACCCTCCATCCCCCCCACCCCCCTGTCTTATTTTCCTTCATAAAGGATGCTGTTTCATTGAGGGTGAGTATCTGTATGCAACAGTTAAAAACCTACATCTATTGGCGTATACTCTTCTCAAGTATTATAGAGCTATTGATCATCTCTTCTTTATTAGTTTATATTGGCTAGGGCCTTTGGGGTAAGGTTATGCACCAACAGGCTTCATGGTGGGTGGTTGTTTCTCTTGTAATTGCAGTATTGCACATATATCTGTATATACCCAAGTTTCGGTAATCTGTGTGATAACAGTTTGATAATATTTGTGTCTCAGACCAGTGCAAGTCGGAAGAAACGCAAGAGTGATGCGGAGCCTGCTAATACGGAGTCCGAGGATGGCGAGGGCAGAACTGTTAAGGATGGTGTAGGCAAGAGTTTTGAGACAAATAAAGAGGAATTTCCGAAAGGTAGGAGGAAAGCACGAAAACGAAGGAGATTGGCCCTACAAGGAAGGGGTGTTAGAGATGACCATAAGAGGCGGAAGGTAGAGGTAGGGTCTGATGAGTCTGGTTCATTTTCTAATTCCGATGAAGATAGTGTGTCTACTGAGGACGACAGCCAAGGGAGTGGAATGGGTGAGGCTAAAAGTGACGCGTCTACCAGCTCACATGAGGTTGGAACTGTGTCATAATTTCAAGCATGTAAAGTTAGGCAATTCTTGATGAATGGCCTGTTGGGTGTTGAAAAAGAGGGCTTTAAAGTTCGAAGGACTTGATAGTCCAGAAACTGTTGTGTTAGAAGGTATTTCAAGCTCAGGAGGACTTTAATCATGCCGGAGTCTGATCTGTATAGGAGTATTTTGTGGCACTTCTTTAGGGGTTTAGATCTGTTTTTAGGGTTGGGGACTACTATGCAGGGTACCCGTCATTGGTCCTGTGAGGTATTCGCTACTTCTAAGAACAAGTTCATTGATCTTGTATATCGTTTCTGGTTGTAGTACTGTATATATATCCTTTCAACTTCTCTGACGTAGTTGGAAGATTCCGGGCTTGATTGTAACTGCACGTGGAAGATTATTTCTCCATCTCCTGTACCATGAGTTTAGATTGTTGATACTTCGAAATCTGGTTCATGCTAAAATCACATCTAATGGTGTACATTGTTGTTGACACGAGTAAGAAGATGAGATATACTTTTGGAACAGAAAATTTGGACTGGTGAAAATTAGCCCCTTTATTATAGAGATGCGAGTAATTAGGGTCACTGAACATAGTTAATTTTGAGACTGTTTATTCTAAGTGTGTTAGGATTCTCTCAATTTCTTTTTAGAACTAGATAGTACCCAAGAGAGAGGAGGGTGTTTAGGTCATAAAAAGAGATTA
>CAAKMY010101401.1:6996-18099 GCA_901111285.1 Corrigiola litoralis | reverse complement strand
CCAGTGGTGGGGTAAAGCGCCAGGGTGGCTCACCAGGGGGGAGGCAGTGCGGTGCCTTTGCCCCTCTGCAGTGTTGTTTCGGAGTTAGAGTCGCCACCAAGAACTTTCGGTGTCTTGAAAAACCGTTTGCCTTTCAAATCTAGCCTTGTAGACCAAAAGGGACCACGAGATGTAGAATTCGAGGTGGGGCAGCAGCTCGAATCTGAGCACCTCATGACTGACTCGTATGGTAATGCGTACCACAGATTCAGATTCGGGAGCAAGGTTACTAGCTAGGGGTCGGTAAGATGTACCGTCCTAACTAGTTGCATTTACCTCTACTATTAGCCTTACAGTTGATCCGTTTTAACAGTTATATCACATAAACAAGTAAGCATGCAAATCTGCCTAAATATGAAAACAGTAATAAAATGAGGGTTTGGCCCTCAGGAAACCAACGGTAATGCTTTGCGCTTGGATGCGCGAGGTTTATGTACTGCGAGGGTTTGTCTAACGAGAGGGGAACTAGGTCCTCTCTTCGCTATTGTGAGTTGTGTGTACTCAAGTAGGGTTGTGTTTGATTTTGTGTCACTTCAAGTGGCATGAACCAGTTTTGTATATGAGTGTGAGTGCTGAAGGATATAAGGTCTGATTGTTGCCTTAGAAGGAGGTATGAAAAGTCATATTAGGGTTTTGAGTGTAGAGAGTGTTGTGGTGAGAAAATGAGAGAATCTCGGAAATGATGAAAAGTGCTAACTTGTTAACCCCGAGCCAAATGAAGCTCGGGGAGTATTTATAGTGAGCAAACCCTATTGCGCCATCAGTGGTGGGGCAGTGGTAGGTCACTTCACCGATTGGCCAGATTGTGATATTTTGGCCTGAAATGCATTTCAGCTCAAATGCGATTTTTAGTGTTTGGAGTTATCGGAGTGTTTAGGGGAGTGTTTGCATGGAACATTGCATGAGTGAATTTCGGATGTAGCAGTCTTTGTCTATCTGAAACTTGTTGTGATCAGATTGCAAGTCATTATGTTTGATTGTACTGCTAAAGGCTGTTGGGCATTTCTGAAACCCTGGAGATAATGGACCTCGGGTAACACACTGAAAGTTGGGCTAAACTGATTGCAAGTAGGCTAAAATTGGGTTTTGCGCCATCAGTGATGAGGCAATGGCCCAGACTGGGTGAAGTCCAATCTGTGCGCCAGTAGTGCTGATGCACATGCCCATACTGGGTCAGGCCTGGGTTTTGCGCCACCAGTGGTGGGGCACTAGCCCATGCTTGGTCGAGTTTTGGCCCAGTTTGGCTTTCTGAGGCTTTCTGACTATTTTCGGGCTTTTTGACTATTTTCGGGCTTTTATGTGAAATGTGATAAAAGCCAAATTTTTCTGATTTTGGGCCTGTGATGCGGGCTCAGTCAGCCATAGGCTGAAAATACGGCTTACGCATATTTTTGGGCCTATTTAGTCATAGAATGGTAATAATGGTATTTTTGTGGAATGAATGTGTTTATGGCTCGGGATGGTTAAACAAGTCGCAGTTAAGAAAGATCGTTCATCCAAGCACATTACCTAGTTTAGTTATCATCACTGGGCAAAACTGTGTGACAGTTTGGGGTGTCTACACTATCATATCAGCAGATGGCAGGCGTTTTTGGGCTTCCATAAGTTGTTCCTCTTTCTCCCTCAAGCTTTTCTTAATGTCCCCAAACGTCAACCTAGCCCACCTCTTCAACCTGGTAGCACACAGGTTAATTCGTCCACTTATCGTCATATTCCTAGTTTCCTCCCAAACCTCCTGGACAACCTTCGTACAATTCGGATCAGCCAACCAGTACGCCTCAAATCAAAACCCCCCCTAGGCCTTTGCGCACAGTTGAAACCTTCAGAGTTCATGAGAATCACAGCATGGTCACAACGGAATACATGAAAGTGTTTAACTGCTGCCATAGGGAACATACCACTCTATTCATCACATACTACATCTCTATCAAGTCTCTCCTTTAGGATTTGCCCTTCCTCACACCCCTTAATCCACATAAAGCGGTTACCCTAAAGCCCATATCACGCATAGAACAATCATCGATAGCCTCCCGAAAAGCCTCCATATCCTTCTCGCACCTGAGAGGGCCACCTTCCTTTTCCTCAGTGCACACGATTTCGTTAAAATCATCAAAGAACACATCGGGAAGATTAATACTTCTCTTAATTCTCCTCTTCATGTCTCAAGTCTTCATCTTGTTGGCTCTCTCCGGCCAATCATATATGCATACTGCTCTCCATACACATGGTGCCTGTCATACGAACCCAATTTCACATTCACATCACGCCACCAAAAACCCATACCCCCTGACCGCCCTACACTACTAGTGCACAAGCCATCAGTAAAGCCACATTTATTACGAACCTTAGCTAACACATTCGCCTTTATCGTCGTCTCCGACAAGAACACAATATTCGGCCTTTCCCTCCAACACCAATCCCGGAGGGCATTAACTTTCCGGGGGTTGCCAATTCCCTAGCAGTTCCACACTAATATATATTTTCATTGTTGTTCGCGGAGTTGGTCACTGCCAACATCCGCTACTTGCATATCACAATGATAAAACCATATGGTCAAGGTCTCCTTTACTCCTCTTTGCCCCAACATAATCCACTTTCCCCTCCTTTTCTTTCTCCTTCTGTGTCCATCAACTTCCTCTTTCCCAAATAGACCCCTAGTGCACCATGCGAATCTCCTAACATCTTCCCCCCTCTCCCCTTCTTGTTCATTGCTTCTAATAGACCACTAGGTTTATCTACACTTCCAACCTCTTGTGCATGTCCCCTTGATATCCTCTCTCCATGTTGCCTTCCCACCCCTTGTTTTTCTCCCAACATACTCCTCTTTACACCCTCTCTAAAAATCTCATTTGATTGACCATCATGGGCAGGACTCCTTAATTTTTGATCAATTGTATCAAGGGATAGTATGAGTGCAGTATAAATAAGGGTAGGCTCATTTGGGGGTTTGGTGTTATGACAGGAATTCACTGAACAGGGGGGCACATTTTGGTTTGTGGTGCTACGGGAAATTTAAGGGCAGGATCCTCCTCACCACTCCAACTTCCCTCCTTCTCACCAATCACCACCCCACCCTTCTCACATTCTTTTGCCCCATAATCTGCACACCCAGTGTCTAAAATTGATACCTTTAAACTTTCGACCATTCTTACCACTTCCTCCTTCTCCCTCTCACCAACGATTTCTCTTCTTCAAACAACACTTAGAGCACTTCCTTCTCTCCGCTTCTCGCTTCGTACTGCTTCTATTCAATGTCTTCCATGGCGACGCTCTAACGCAATCCCCATACACCTCATTTTCCACCTCTATAGTCTTTCTTTTCAGACTGTATTTCTTACCATGACCAATAGACCACAACAGTAACAAAACAGAGGAAGCTTCTCCTACCCTACTCGAACCTCCTTCTTCCCATTCTTCACCAACATACTGATATTATCTTTCAAGGGCACCCTTACATCTAAAATCACCCGAATTCTCATAGATCGATTTAATTCTGGAATCTCTGAAGTGCCAGCGCCCACAAACGTACCAATTAGGTTACCAATAGCTTCAGCGTTCCTTATGCTCAACCTTTCGTTAAGGGGGAGATCATAGACCCTAGCCCACACCGGAACATGAACCAAAGGGACTTCTGAAGGTTACATAGTGCCATCAAGTTCCTTAAAGATAAGCAGGTGATTATCAAAGTGCCATGGTTGCCCTTCAATGACCCTAGCCCTATCTTCTTCATTATCAAACCCAAAGACGAACAAATTCTTGTCCACCGGAACACCAACCATACCCTCACTTACACCCCACACTACAACCATGGTGCTAACAAGAGCTTTCAGCTTAAATTTCCTTTCAGTCCATAATGTGCCTACTAGACAACAAGCTGTTTTTTGGTCAGCTAATACGTCTTGTTCGTCCTCCCAGATCACAACTCCTTCATCCTTATGGCCTGAGCTATCATTTACCAAGCTTACACCGCTATCTAGGTCCAACATTTTAAGGTTTCCCTCCACCGTATCTCGAGAAAAGACAAAGAAAATCCCAAAGGAAAGTGGATTAATAGTATGTATTACTGCCAGGATGAAAAAAACGAAAGAAACTTTCCGAAAAAGTGTCAAAACCTCGAAAAAGAGCCAAAACACCTAAAAACTCTAGGAGGGAGCCTCCCAAGAGCACAAAGCCCTAAAAGGAAGAGAGAGAAACTTTTTATTTGAGAGGTTAAGTGAGGATATCACTTTAACTTCATGTATGATGCAGAGCAAATCCTCTATCTCACCCCATGTCCCATCTCCTGTCCCACTATCTTTTCTTTTGACAAATCACCAAAATATTAAAAAATAATTATTCCTTTATAATTTTCTAGGGATTATGTGTCAATCAAAGAAAGGGATGAGAGAGGAGATGGGATATCAAATAGGACAGAGAATCCCTACTCTATATGATGACCATGTCTTTTTTAACCGCCTAATTGTCTTTGTGTAAGCTTAAGATGAAGCAAAGTGTTAAGAGTTTTTTCGCACTAATTTTTGTGGCTACCTGTACTCCTCTAGTCACATTTTTTTTTTGAGGTAAATACTCCTCTAGTCACATACTCATGCTTGAAAGGTGAAACACTGAAACCCCATCAAAACCCCCATCGAAGACATAACAAGCAGGCTGATAAAAGCCGATAAAATGTGGAGAAACAGCAGCAGAGAAGTGGTGTCTCTGTCAAGCTGCTGCACATCCCGCTCTCTAACCCACTCCCGCCCACTAACATGCTCAGCTTCATACCCCTCATCAACTCGCTTAGCGCCTCACCCGCCTGACCTTCTCAAATGGGTTCGAAGGGAAGGCGGGTTTGTGCACGACTCTCTTAAGATCGAGAATATCCCCCATTATGGCTTGGGTCTCGTGGCGTCCAGTGAAATTCCTCTTGGCTCTGATTTGATTGCTCTTCCTCCTCATCTGCCTTTGAAGTTCGATGATGACTCTCCCGTCTTGTCTGCTTTGGCTCACCATGTTCCTGGTATGTGTCTTTTGTGCCTTTGGGTTCTTTATTATTATTTCTTGTTATTGTTTCGGCCTTATGTTGGATAAAAGTAGACCAAACCATGCTGGCCCAATAAAGGCATATAAATCTACAAATAATTTGCGCTTGTAGAGAGTTTAAGAAAATTTACCTAGTAAAAAGTTAAGTAGGCGGTCTTTTCTAATAATTTGTGATGTTTATGTGCATACTTTGTAGGCAATGGGGTAATGATGTTGTTTGTCATGTGCCTATTTTCGCTAACACAAATTCTCAGAAAAGACAGTCTACGAGCTCTCTTTAGGCTAAATCGAACTAAGCTAGTCAAATAAGAGATATAAATCACTTTGTTGGGCCAACATGACTCTGTCTACTTTTATGATAAAAAAAAGTCTCTCGTAAGACTTTCTGTTTGCCGAATGCTTAGTAGCTACTCACACTTGTCAAAATGGTATTTGACTATCAATAACGCGTGATATATGATTTGTAAATAAATTAATATTATAATGGTTAGATTTGTGTTCAACAAGACTTTCATATGATTATTTTTTATATAATTTTATCAATTTTATTCAATTAGTGATCAAAGTATGACCTCAAATAGTCTGAAAAGCAAATGGGGAGAATTGAGGGGAAGAAGGGAGTAATTGCTTAAACAAGGATCTAAAGAAAAATAGATAGACCATAGATGTTATGATATGATAGTAACAAGTATAATCTTTTTTTATGTGGTATGCAACTATGCAAGTAGAGTAATCTGTTCTATGATCAATGTAGGAGTGAAGATGGTAGATAATAGTATAAGGTTGGTTCATATGAGCTACTGTAATTTGCTGTGGACTGGAGCTTCGAGCGTCTTACAAATAGTTGTATTGTTTTCTACATGAATGTGAATGTTAGGTTGCTTGCTACCTTGTTGTATTTTTTTTATTTGTAGCTTTGAATGCGTTTTGTTCAATTGCTATTTAACATTTCTTGGAAACATAACCTTGTACCTGGTTACAAGTTGAATGGAAAACCAGCTTTCGTCAAATGGAGGAAAGTTGTGTATATTTCACCCTATCAGACCTTGTTGTAGGAGGGACTTAGGGAGGGTAGAGTTCTAGAGGTTGCAGGATAGTGCTACCTTGTGAATTATGATATGGTGAATTTTGAGGAGCTGTATTGTCCATACAGTCGCATAATAAACCAAAGGAACAATGGTGTGAAGTTGGAACAGTGGAGTAATGTTGGAACAATATCTCTGCTAGTCTCAGCTGGTTAGTGTCCACACTATATTGTTGTTCAATAACTACACATTCAGCAATTATCAGCTTGAAAAATATGTTTAGCCAAAGAACGTCTTTTATTATGTAGATGATTTTCTATAGATGTGACTAGTCTTTCTCAAGGGATTATGGGTCTGGCTGTGTCATCAAAGGGTTTTGACCTATTGAGGTTTCGTGCTATTTGAGGACGTAGTCCATTGGTTTACTATAAAACTATGCGCACATGGTGTTTGTTGAAAAAAAGTATGAGAAAGATATATTGGGGGAGGACTGGAGGAGTCAGGAGGAAGACAATTTCAGAATCAAGCCCCATGAAAAGGTGCATAACTGTTGAGCCACTGAGGCGATGCTGTCAGGATACAAGTTTTTTTTTACCGTATGATGCAGAAATTCATGAAGTAGGGAAGGTAAAGCGGTAAACCTACTCTTTACGTACTGCTGCAGAAGGGTAAAAAAACTGTCTATTTTGGTAGACCACTAGACCTCTAACGGGGACTTCTTGAATGGTGGGGCATAATGTTCTGGAGACTCAATAGAGAAAGCTATAAGGATGTAATGAGCTCATGAATCATGACTGTTAGCAACCGTTATGGGGACAGGTTCGTCACTTAACCTCAATTACTTGATAGGCTAATCTCTGTGTCCCCCCCCCCCCCCTTCCTTCAAAAGGAAGAAGCTGTAGATAGATTAAGAAGTTGCATCTACTTTCCAAAAAAAAAAAAAAAAGTTGCAACTTTGGACCCTGTTTTCAAGTGAGAGTTTCCCTTAAGAGGTCTTAAGATTACCTTCAGTTTGGACCTGGCAGTGATTAATAAAGATATCTTTCGAATCCAAGTCATTCATGCAAAAAGTTCCACCAGAACTTATTCCCTTGGCTGTTTTTGATAAAAATGATCAAGTAACATAAAGTCGTTAATTCATATTTGCTAAATTTGATACTATTACTGTCAGTCACACCTTCAGAATTTTACATCAGAAGGATATGTAATGGTGATTATAATCAATTTAAGTAATCGATATACCAAATGTGTAGAAACTATCTAGTATCAACATACACATCCGTGCTAGAGGCCTTTCCTGAGGCATTACATTGCTACTACTACAAAACAAATTCTATGTTTCTTATACCCGTTTTTCCTTTTGTTTCCCCCTCTTGCTCGGCAACTTCTCATTGGGTCTCCACTTAACTGCACTATGTGGTAACTACTTTTTGAAATTAGGCTGAACTGAGTTTTGAAATTGAGTATATTGGACACTGGAGCATTTGCCAGATGAGCTATGGGCTATGAAGCTGGGTCTGAAGCTTTTACAAGAAAGAGCAAAATCCGGATCATTTTGGTGGCCATATATCGGTAATCTTCCGGAGACATACAGCATACCAATCTTCTTCCAGGGAGAGGATATTAAAAGTTTGCAGTATGCTCCTCTTCTTTATCAGGTATATAAAACTGAGTTTTATGAAGGTTGTTGATTTTTATGTGGAACTGGAATAAACTGTACTCTGTCACTCAGACCAGCTTTTAGTAAGACCTTAACGGTAGGGGTGTGCGCCAAATTTTATTTGGCTTGTTCTAATCTTTATTAGCTATTCTCATATATTTTTATTCTTTGTAGGATCCTGTGATTAAGATTACATTCATGTGATGTATCAGGTGAACAAGAGATGCCGGTATCTTCTTGAATTTGCGAAGCAAGTCAATCATGCAGTTGCAGACCTGAAACCAGTAGATCATCCTTTTGGGAGTCAAAATGTTGATTCATCTTCCCTAGGATGGGCAATGTCAGCTGTATCATCCAGGGCATTTCGTTTGCATGGTGAGAAACTTTCTAGTGGGATCAATAAAGATGTGCCAATGATGTTGCCATTGATCGACATGTGCAACCATAGCTTTCTTCCAAATGCTAAAATAATTCAGGATCAAGATGCCAGAAACTCAAAGTTGCTAGTTAAGGCAAGTTACTTTGACTTGATCAATATGGTCGATTGTAAAATCCAATAATCTACGATTATGTAGCTTCGCCTTTAGCGCATATATTTTTAAAAAATCTGATGGTCATTTTCTCCTCCACTTTGCACCCTGCACTACGTTCCTTCTCTTGTTATATCATGCACTTAATGTGTTATCATGTCGAACATATGGAGACATCAGGAGACTTGAATTAGTCCCTTAGATGCAAGCAAGTTAAGGGGTGGTGATTTTTACACTCCCTTAATTTATTTTTACACTCCCACTATCTATTGTTCTCTTAACTTGACAATATCACCCCCCAAAGTAGTCTACGTCAGATATAAGAGCAAGAATTTAAGAGAAAAGACCACTGTCCTCCCCCTCCTCTCTCCTCCCGTACCCACAGTCCCACACCCACAACTGCGAAAAACAGCCGGTCTTACGCGAACCACTAGACCTTGAGCCCATCGTCGTCTATCATAGCTTAATTCTACTAGAGCTTATTGGTTACCCAAGTTTTTGGAATAACATATCACCTAGTTATAAGGTCGCCAACAGATAGATATCCTTGTTCGCCGGAAACCCAACTTCATCGGCAGGTACCATGCCAACTTAAACCATATAGAAAATGAAATGTTTGAAAAGTGGTTGATCGAACAGTCGTGGATAAAGGTGTAGTACCAATGTACCATAAAGAAATGGAATGTCTGTGATAATGGAGTTAATAATCTTGGCTATGTATACAATGATGAGGAGCGATGTTGGTGGGGGTCTCACAAGTTGATTACTTTGATTTGATGTAGTTTGAGGAGATTACGGCGGTGGCTGTGACTGAGGGGTTGGATGGGCAGATGTGGGAGAAAAGGAGTAAAGTATAACAATGGTGAGTGGGGAAGGGGGTGACGAAGGAGGGGGATGTTGGGAGGGCTGACTGGCTGATTTTTCTTTACTTTATTGGAGGGTAGAATTGGTAAGTTATGGAAACAAATAGTTAGTGGGAGTGTAAAAATAAATCAATGGAGTGTAAAAATCACCATCCCAAGTTAAGCTTATCGTCTACGTTCTATTGGTTACTTGCAGGTCGTGGCAGAAAAGCATATCAAGAGAGATGATCCTCTGGAGCTTAACTATGGCTGCTTAAGCAATGACTTTTTCCTACTAGATTATGGATTTGTGATAACTGCTAATCCTTATGACACTGTTGAGCTGAAATATGATGGAGCTCTTCTGGATGCGGCAAGTATGGCAGCTGGAGTAAATTCTCCTTGTTTTTCTTCACCAGCTCTATGGCAGCGAGAAATTTTGGCAGCATTAAAATTAGACGGGGAAGCGCCAATTCTAAAGGTTTCTTCTTTTATACTTCTTGTAATTATTCAATATTGATCTTACTTCACGTCTAGCAATCGATTAAACTACGTTGATCTGGTGTCTCACAGGAATACATTGCACTCTTCAGCTTATCCAATCTATAAAACAAAGAAGTAAATAAGAAATGTGCTCTCAAGTATTGAAATTTGATGTCTTTTATGGAATTTAATTTTTGTGAACGTCTTTGTTTATGAAGGTAACATTAGGTGGTCCAGAATTAGTGGAGGGCCGCTTATTGGCTGCATTACGAGTTCTTCATGCAAGTGATGCGAAAACAGTGCGTGAGCATGAATTGAGTACACTTCAGTCCTTCTCCAGTGAAGCGCCTCTTGGACTTTCAAATGAAGTGGCTGTTCTTAGAACTGTCATTGGGTTATGTGCCATAGTTCTTCAACATTTTCCTACAAAGATAATGGATGATCAGTCCCTGCTCAAACAGGGTGCGTCCAACTCATCAGAGCTGGCTATCCAATTCAGGATGGAAAAGAAGTCCATGATTGTTAATGTGATGACAGAGATGTCAAAACGGGTGAAGCTTATACAATCCAAAGAATCAGCTACTGCCACTTAGTGATGACTCCCCTGTATTAGGGATGTATGCTACCTTCTTTATGCCCCTTCTCTGCAACCTTTATAATTTAATTTTTAAGAAAACTCCAGTTGTTTTTATTTAGTTATCATATTTTTGTGTCCTCGACGAGCTACTGTAGTAGTTATTACATTATATTTTCGTCATTCATTACTCGGCTTTTTATGCTTGCTGCGGTGTTTGTTGTGCATGGTCAAGGCCTTCAAAGCACATGAACCTAAACAAAAATATGGCGTCACCAGTTATTGTAGAAAATGTCGACCAAATGTCTAACTTACACTTTTGCCCTTTAAAAAGTTGAAAATTCTGCCAAAAGTGAGAATTCATGTTTGTAACTTGGTAGGTAGGGCGGTTCACCGGGCAGAATCGGTGGTGAGTTTTGTATCTTCAAGGACCGAAGATCAAACCGGATCAATTCGGTCTGGGTCCGGTTGCCGACCACTTTTGACATTTTTGGCCTTAAAATTAGTTGACTGCATCGGATTGGACCAGAGACTGAATTTTCAAATATCAAGACTTGAGCCTGGATCGGTCAACAGGATTCAGTCTGGGTTCGGTCCAAAATTTGGTCTGAACCACTTTTTGAAAAGAGTAGAGAATATCCATCAGATATAGTTCAGATACGGGCAACAGTTGTCTAACACTTGTATGCTATAATTGATAGTTGTGAGACTCGAAATCTATTCATTCTTTTTTCACTTGGTGTTGGCTGTCGAGGCAGGTGTAGGGGGCTTGTTATGTGGTATCGAATGTCCTTTTTTATACCCATTGAGAAAATGGAACACCCATCATGTATGACTTGCAAACTTGACAAGGAGTAATGTGTGAGATATTGAGTACTACCTCCATTTCTTCTTTTCTTCTCATTTCACTTTTGAGCACTATTCATGA
>CAAKMY010101390.1:0-11098 GCA_901111285.1 Corrigiola litoralis | reverse complement strand
CCCCATGGCGAACCTCTCCTTGTGATCGTGATGAGGTAGATGCCTTCCAGCCGGGGGGCAGATCGAATCGGAGTTTCCTTAGGTAGCCACCGACCAACAGTTAAAAACGGCCAAGACCAAAATTGATGTTGATAAAGGGTCTTTTACAATGGAATTTGATGGGATATTTAAAGAGTTACACATATGTGACCCCTCTTATTAGAATTCCCTTTGTTCTATTACCATCGATGAACCTAAGGAATCGGTAAGTTGTGATAAGGGTCAAAATCCCTTTTCCAAATAAGTTACTAACAATATTGCACGAGTCTCTCGGAAGTTGTTTAGTTCAGACATTGCAAGTAAATCCACCAACGAGAAGGTAGCCCCGAAGGATCCATGGTTTATTTCTAAGGGTAGAGTGAGGAGCGGCATGCAACAAATTGTTCGATGGACTGTAAACCATGATTTGAGATTTTTGTCCTACTCTAAATCATTTATGGAATTTGGTTGAGTTTGTGTGGTTATCTGCGTCGAGTCAATGACGTTAAAAAGAGGCGATTCTTGGGAGGCAACCCGAGCTATTTGTCAGTTCAATTTTCTCTCCCCCTATCTATTTTTTCCTTGGTATATACATTGAGGACAATGTTTCATTCAAGCATGGGGGAGGGATAAGCTATCCTTGTATATATATTTCCTTTACGCATTGTATTTCGTTTCCCTATTGAAAAATCTAAAAAAAATCAGATGATTCAAAAATAAATAAAAAAATAGAAAAGAAAAAAAAAAAACGAATTGAAATACCGCCTAAGACCGAAAACCCTTAGGGGTGTCTTAGGCAAGAAAGGGTACCCGGATTGGCACTAGGCCAAGGTAAAAAATGTGGCTGTGGGCGGTAAGGAATTATGTGAGCTCATCTTTGGTAAAAACTTGAGAGGCTAGGTGAAAATCCACAAGGGTGGGCGCCTAAGCAGAATGAGTGATGAGTGTTTAAGATTGCGTTTTTTCTTGGTGATGGTGACATAAGAAGTGGTAATATAAGGGGAGATCCGGGTAGGTTGTACATCCATTGGTGCATAAGGAGGTGGTTTCTTTTATTAGAATGGTTGGTTCGGACTCGATATCCTCATTTGCACTCTGACAATATAAGGGGCGATGGTGACTTTTATATGAGGTAGTACTTGGTCTGATTCCGGACCAAAACTTATTTTGAGGGAGTTTGTAGAGAGCAAGCTTGGGGGAAATAGAATCGATATTACTTCCCCTTGCTTATTGAGTTTTCATGGCTAGTTGCTTATTATTGAGGTTGTGGTTCTAGCCATTTGGTGTGTTAGTTTAGAGAGATAAGATAGTTGATTCTTAACGCCGTGAGAATAAATCGGCGTAAGGAATTAGCTAGGATTGCTTTTGTTGGTTTTCATTCTTTGCCGAAGTAGAGGAGCTAGGTGTGATTAGTGTTTCTCCATGCATTTTTGTTTTAGACCCGATGTTTAGAATTTGGAGTTAGGTTTATTACTTGAGGACGAGTAAGGGTCTAAGCATGGGGGAGTTTGATACGCACATATTTGTAATGCGTAATATATGTTATTTGCTCTACTTTGAAGCTCTTTTTGATGTCATAATGTTATGATTCCCTTATTATTCATATGTGTATATCCCAAACTATAACAGATTTTGCAGAAATTCTAATTGGAGACTAAACTTAAGGATGTTAGCTTTCCAACGGTATATTATACGCTCAAATTGGATAAGAGACAAGGGAGATATGATCGTTTGAAGTTCGTTGCGTAGTGCAAGGAAAAGCTCGGGAGTCGCGAGCTAGCCTCGCGAGTCACGAGTTTCTTATTTTCAACGGCGGTTTTGTCAAGCCTAGCTCGCGAGTCGCGAGTTATCGGGCGCGAGTCGCGTATTGGGCTCCGAGTCGCAAAATTTATCAGGCGCAGTTTTCCTTATTTTGCCCGCCGTAATAATTTCCTAATCTCACTTGGAGACTATTGTAGGGTATATTAAGAATCTTTTCAGACCTTATTCTATTATTCTATCATAGTAGCCTACATTGCAAGACTCTTATTATTCTAGTTCATCATGTTCATTGAAGGGTAAAAGTTTCATCTCTTGTAAAGACTATTGAAGCTATCGAATTTATTATTGGAAGATTTTTTTGTCTATTCTTTAATCTTTGAGTATTGTAATTCTCTTGTTTTATATCTATGATTAATTGTTCTATTTTCTAGGTTGAAAACTAGTTAGATATTGCTATTAATCTATTGCTAATCTATAAATTAAAGGAATAATTGTTTGATCACTTTAAATTGCGAAGCAA
Source organism: Corrigiola litoralis (assembly GCA_901111285.1). NCBI lineage: Eukaryota > Viridiplantae > Streptophyta > Magnoliopsida > Caryophyllales > Caryophyllaceae > Corrigiola > Corrigiola litoralis. The sequence continues at coordinate 8,799 of CAAKMY010101390.1, read as the reverse complement.
CTAGAATTATTTAATGCATACTTTTGGTTAATTAATTCTAGGGAGAATAACATATATAGATGCGATACGGCCGCGTGTGCAAGTATCGTCGTTATCCGATTGGATTCTCTATCACATTAATGTTGCTTGTGAATTAAACTAATTAGGTCTGCTTTGTCTAGGTTGTTCATCAAATAGGGTTATCTATGACTGCTTTGCGTATTTAAATATCATTAAGGAGAATTAAAATTCAAGAAATTTATCAATAGGTGCTCAAGATCAAAGGGAAGAGTTTGATAGTCAATGATCGATAAGACTTTCGATAGTGGAAATAATATCAATCCAAGTTTCGTTTATGACTTGATTTCACTTCTTATTTTCATCATTGTTTAGTTTAATTAGTACTCATCAAAACATTGAAAACCCCCCTTTTTTGTTACTTAAACTCTTACGGGCTATTTGGTTCAAGCTTAAAGAAACGGAATGGAATGGAATGAAAAGGAAGAGGAATGAAAGATGATTTTTGTTATCGTTTAAGGGTGTTTGGTTCAACAATGGAATGGAATCACTCTTACCTGATTCTGTTTCTTGTTGTTTGGTTCAACTATGGAATGATTCTTTTTTTTTTTTTTTACAATTTTTTTTACACTAATTAAAATGATTATCCGCCCATCAACGTATACTCATTTCTTTGGGTGATGCATCAATTCAAGCACGTACACGTCACAGAAGTGCTGCACATAATTTTCACCATATCGTTACATGATTGGAATTTTTCAGAGACCAAATCTTACTAGCACATTTTACTAGATTAATAAAATTTCATAAATTAAGTTAGCAAACACACAGTGGTCATATTTCCCACATAACGTTACAATGTACTGCAAAATTCGGCAAAGGTCGCAGTATGCTAGTATCTCCATTCACCAATAACTTATACTACAAACATATGTCACACCCAAAATATTTAAGATCAACCTATAGTACCAACTCATATTACACATTCCTCAAGATATCCACGATATATTGTTTCTTTAACCCAATCAGAGCTTGGAAAAAGACACGGAGGTTCGACAAATCTGCCATAAGAATAGTTGCGGCCTTTAGTGCTTCGGAGGGAAAGATGCCATTGAACTTCAAAACCTCATCGAGAACCTTGTTGCTCTTCTCATCTAGTTGTTGTTCCCTTTCTTACACCTTTGACCAAGCATCAGCCATGGTAGACACAATAGTATTCATGTTCTCGAAAATATTACCGAAGTTCCAGAAATAAAATGAAGATATGCGGCTAAATCGGCACTCTCGTCCATGTTTTTTTGCTCCTTTCCTTTGCGTTTCACCTTCTTTGGTTTCTTCGAAGAACCTTGAACACCATCGTCAATCTTGCTAGGCCGTTTTTGAGTGTGAGTTGTGGAGCCCGTATCATCATCATCACTCTCGATAGTCATCGTATTTCTTTCGATCTCCTTGTCCACTTTTTTGATAGCTTTTCCAAAACCTTCAATCAAATCTCCAGTGGCTTTATCTTTGGAATATATCTCAACAAGAGTTTCAAAGTGTGGAAAAGGTACCCCATACAACCCTTTTGCCTTGTTGTGAGTCTGACAAATAAACATGATAAATTGCTCAAATTAGGAAGACAAATAGAGTACAATAGTCAGAAAAACAGACTAATTACCAACACCCTACCATCAGCCTCATCTTGCCCAGAAACTATAAAGCAAACTCAGGAATAAGAACTCCATAAGATATAAGGGAGGGGGGGTACTCTCCAGAATCTATAAAGCAAACTCAGAAATACAAAAGCTAAAAAACTTTTCATGACTTCTATCACTATAAATCCATGTAGTTGACAACATTTTCCCAAACGTAATTAGGCAAGCACCATAAACATTCGTGCATTTTGTTGCATTCAAACTGTATAAAATGTAGGATGTATGAGGTGTTTCAGTGTTAGCTGGTGTAGTTGGTGTATCAGAGTGCCAAGTAACTATTTTGGCCCTTTTTGTACGACAAAACAAGAAGCAACAAAAGCCAAAATTTGTGAGCCACTGAAAAAATATAATAGCCAACAATAACGTAGCTCCAATGTCACCCTTTTCGTTTGGGCTTTTGATTTCTTCAACGAAGACAGAGGGTTCCACACTTGGTGTAGTCTAATCACAGCAATATAAATTCTGAAACTTGGATATTACACTACCTCAAGGAGAATAAACTAATTATATCTGACATTATATGAGCAAAGGAACCTGGCCTACCCTCCCCTTTCCTGAAAATATTGATAAGAACTTGAGAGTCAGAGAGACATCTAACATATCATGCAAACAATTTTGAAAATGAGTCATTCATCAAGACAAGTTCTAAGAAGTTGTATAAGAAATATAAAGTAGTGATTACCTTAACCCACTCATCAAAAACTGACTTTTCCGCCTTAAGTTGCTTCTTTTTATCATCCCACCCAAAACCAGAAATAGCTAGCATCTCTGCCAATGCAAAATACTTTTCGAACCAATGTTTCAACCTTGATTCAATCTGATCATCTTTTAAACCACAATTCGGAAGTTGCTTACGAACCATTTCTTCAAGTCGATTTGTGTATCCACTTTTGAATCCTCCTTCATTCTTCCATCTGGAATCACTAGACAACTCTTGCAAAGCTTGAATGAGCACGTTATCCTCACGTGGAGTCAAAAACCTTTTATTTTTACCCCTTCTGTAAGAGCTCCATCATAGCTAGTTTGGCCTGTTGTGTCGCTGTCCATAATCTCACTGCACAATATTCAACAAAAGGTGTAAATTATGAAATTTATGAGCTAGACCATGTAATTGTAAGATAACTGGAAGAAGAACAGAATTGGCACATGATAGTAGTAGTACAAAACAATATAAACCAAGTGTAAGAGATTCATATGAGCTAGACCATATAAAAGTAACTCAAGTAATTTAGAATTTGAAATTTCACCTAATGTTACTTATCATAATATTAGAAATTTACTTGGCCTATCTTATCTTTTGTATTTTTCCAATTCACTTACTGCAATAAGGCATACAGATTGAATGGTACTAGTGGTGATATCCACATGTAAACTAACTCTAAAGCTTAAAATTGGGCCTGATGCTTCAGACAACCCACATATATCCACATATAAACTAACTCTTGCCATAATATGACTTAGGAATTGTGAAACAATTCATTAATCAATATACACTAGTCAACATTTGACATTAGGCAGTGAGCAACATAAGTAGAATAACTAAACAAGTAAGTACAAGCTTCATGAAAATATGTAAACATTTGACAGAGAGCAATGAGCAGTAAAGAATTAAACAAATAAGTCAATGCTACATGAAAATATGTAAAATACATTGAACATGAGCATGAAGATATATCCGTAGCAAGACTATTTCTAAGGAGCAGAAAAGCGTACAGAAGGAGCCTGTACATATATTCATTAATACTAGTACAACAAATTAAAATAAAAAAGAACCCACCTCAACAACAACGGCATCATAGTGCACATCATCATTCCCTGGTCCTGGCTCTCCAACCATTGAACATTTCTTGAGCTAATGTATTTCTAAAAGTAGTCCAAGTGTCCGAAGTACCAACATGTGTTATGAACTCCACATCATCATGGGAAAAATCATCATCTTCACTCAGTATCTCTTCCTCCTCTATATCATCACTCGACATCATTTTTCTAATTAGATTGTGTATCAAACAATAAGCCATGACAATTCCCCTTGAGTGCGAATGGGGAAAAATGAAGGACTCCTTAAAATTGACAATCTACCCTTAAGCAAACAAAAACACCTTTCAATCACATTCCTAGCTCTAGCATGCTTCATATTAAAGTACTCTTCGGCACTTTGTGGTCATTCGTCACTCCATTCTTTAAGATGGTAGCGTTGCCCTCTATAAGGAGTAAGAAACCCTTCGACATTGGTGTACCCCGCATCAACCATATAAAATTCCCTCGAGGTACCTTCAAACCTTCTGCCTAGATATAGAATTTCTAACCACCCGACAATCATGTGTCGAGCCTTCCCAATTAGGAAGAATATAAATGAACTCCATATTTAGAGCACATACACCTAATACATTCATAGCAATAGTACCCTTCCTTGTACGATACTTTCCTCTCTCTTGGGAAGGCACGGTTACATTAACATAAGTACCATCTAACGCACCTAAACAATTTTTGAACGGTTTCCACCTCTCATCTTCACAATCATCTGAAATCGCTATGGGTTTTGCGAGTAAATGTTCATGCAACTTAAGGACAACTCTAAGACAAAGGTTAAATTGGTGGCTCACAGTTTCTCCACTTCTAATAAAATATGCTCCAATCGATCTATTCTTTTTATGATGAGCTAGGGTGTGTAAAAACATGGCTACTATCTCTTGAAGTGACATATTTTTAGTCCTACTTAACCCACCAATATCTCTAAGCATTTCACACAAAACATTGAAAGTATGTCGATTAACACGCAATTCATTTCTACACTTCCCATCACTTTCTCTTATTAACCTATGTAAAATGTCATATCGAGACTTTTTTATCAACTTTTTCCTTTCCACCAATTATAGACTCCTCATACCAACAACATTAACCATATACCAAGCCAAAAACATCAAAACACCATATACACCATTATAGTTACTAGCTGAAGTTGTCGTCGTTTTATCTCTCGCACAATTGATCGCTCAAGACGAGTCATCTTTCCCAAAGAAACAAACTGGTAGATATAAAAAATGTATGCAACTACACAACACTAATCAACTAACAAACTAAAACATGACAACTTTTTTCACTAACGAAGCCAAATTTTTCTCCACCCAACTAATCGAAAACGTTTGCAGCTTTCATTAATTAAACAATACCCATAAAAATTATAACAAGAATAAAAAAAAAATCAAACTTTATATGAACTCAACCATGTTTTTTGAGAAATTTTCAACTTTCAACAAAATACTTATACAACAAGTATAAGCAAATAAAAATTCGAACCAAAATACATGATATTGACATACTTGCTAATTTCAAAGTACGATAATGTTTGCTAGGAAACTGCAATAATCGGATCTCTGCACAACAAAGAACAAGCGAAAAAATTATAAGAAGAAATAAAAAAATGATAAGAAATATTGTTTGTTAATATAAAAATAGGAAAAGAAAAATAATAAGGTAAATTATAACAACAAACTATATAAAAATAAAAAAAATATGAGAAGGAAAATTACTAGCTTGAATATATTAGATGAAACAAGGGGGGAGAAAGAGAGTGAGAAGTGGGAGATAGAAGCTGCGTGTTTTATTTTCAAGGGAAACAACTCGGTTTCCTTGGGGGTAGGGTAGGGAAACAAAAGAATGGAATCAGTTTTGAAACGTAACGGAATGAAAAGATTTCTTTGTCCAAACAAACACTCCAAAACGGAGTCCAATATAACATTACGTTACTTGACCAAAAAATCCGCAAACCAAACGGGCCATTAGTTTCGAGGTGTTTACTACGCTACACACATTAGGTAAACTGCATGCTTTCCTTGTGGATACAATTCCTACTTCCCTACTACGTAATTGTGTTAGGAATAGGATTTAATTTGACAGCATACGACTTTTAGCCCGTCAATTACGCCCTAAAAATCTTGTTCCCAGTGTCCAACAATGATGCAGAATATGAGGCGGTAATAGTGGGCTAGAATACTGGCTGGCAGCCGAGGCAAAGCATGTGATACTAAAGATTGATTCTCAGTTGGTGACTAATCAAATCCGAGGAGAGTATGAGGCAAGGCAGGACTCAATGATCCTAATTTGGGCAAGATCAAAACCTTGATATCCCATCTGAAATCCTTTGAGATCCAAGCCATCCCGAGGTCACAAAATAACAAGGCTTATGCGCTGGCCAAGCTTGCCAGCTCCATCTCACCCGAGGCTAAGAGGACTGTGATGGTGGACGTCTGGAACTTGAAAAGTGTGGGGGCAGAGGTGATTTAGGCGCTGGAAGAGGTGCCCATAGTAGAGGACTGGAGGACACCAGTGCTAAAGTATAAGCTGACCAAAGAAATGCCAAAGGACATGAATTCTGCTCATAAGTTGCAAAGGAAGGCTGCGCAACTCTGCTTGTTCCAGGGGGAGCTATACAAGAAATCTTTTTCCTTGCCCTTGGGAAGTGTGTGAGGCCAAGCTGCATACATTCTTGATGACATACACTATGGTGATTGTGGCCATCACCTAAGCTACCGCAGCCTGGCTCAAAAGGCTTTGCGCGCTGCCTTCTGGTGGCCCACTATGGTGGCTGATGCTAAAAGGCTTGCCATTGAGTGCAAGAAATGCCATATGCATGGCGATCTAATACACTAGCCCATTTGAAAAGGCAGCTTACCAAAACAAGTTTTTGATCGTGGCAGTGGACTACTGCACGAAGTGGGTGGAGGCAGAGCCAGTGTTAGCCATCACAAAGAATACAGTGAGGAAGGTCATCTGGCAGAGCCTAATTACAAGTTTTGGCCTGCCTAGGGTCATGGTTTTTGATCATGGGAAGTCTTTTGACAACTGGCCCCTGAGGGATTCGCTGGCTGAGTATGGCATCAAATACGCGTACTTAGTAGTCTGCCAACCTCAACGCAATGGGCAGGCTGAGGCAGCCACCAAGCAAATCGTGCTGGGAATGAAGAAGAGGCTGGATGACCATAAGTGCAAATGGATTGAGGAGCTGCACAGTGTGCTCTGGTCACTGAGAACAACTGAGAAGGAGGCCATTGGCCAAACCTCATTCAAGTTGGCATACGGCTCATAGGCTGTACTCCCAGTGGAAGTAGGGGCAAAGAGCTGGAGGATCAAGACCTGGGACCTTAAATTTAACAAGGCGGCCATGAAGGAGGCCCTTGACCTGCTGGATGAGGCCTGAGAGGAAGCAAGTCTAGACCAAGCCGAGGTGTCCAGGCCTCAGCAGGTAGCAACATATTATCACGTTGATGGAAACTCCTCAACTGAAGGCTGGCAACCCCCAACGGTAAGGGTCTAACGGTCTTAGAATTTGGGACCAGTGTTCCTGTATCAATATCTACTTAGCACACAGTGCAATAACATGGGATTGAGACCAGATGCCGTGAGCCACGCAGAACTTTAGGACGTCTAGCAACCCTCTGGCATCAAGAGGGACCCATGGAGAAGCAACATCACGTTACAGGGGGCACATGCCAACGAAGACTAAGTCTCTAAACGAAGGGGCTAAGAAACCTCAAAGGTCAGACACTAATACCCCAGAGCTACGTAGTTCATTGGTGAGTTTCACAACTAAAACACAGGTCGAAGTCACTCAGACATCACCATACTGTGACCGCCAGCTTGATCAGGGGGCTAGTATATTCCCCTAAATCAGCCTGATGCCAGAGGTAAGGCCACCCCTACTAAGTGAGGAGCCCTAATCTCTGATGTATCAATGGGATAAAGCTCACCCATGCTGAGACCAATTATGATGGTAGCCCTATCATTTTTGTAGGCTCTCCCCCTAATCCAGTATGCCTCTAGGGGCAGGCATAAGGGAAAAGGGTGAGGCCTAGCCCTATCATTTTTGCAGGCTCTCCCCTTAATCCAGCCTGCCGCTAGGGGCAGGCATAAGGGAAAAGGGTGAGGCCTAACCCTATCGTTTCACAGGCTCTCCTCCTAATCCAGTCTGCCTCTAGGGGCCGGCATAAGGGAAAAGGGTGAGGCTTAGCCGTATCGTTTTCCAGGCTCTCCCCCTAATCCAGCCTGCCACTAGGGGCAGGCATAAGGGAAAAGGGTAAGGCCTAGCCCTATCGTTCGCAAACTCTCCCCCTAATCAAGCCTGCCCATAGGGGCAGACATAAAATAAAAGGGTGAGGCCTAGCCATATCATGGACAAGTTCCCCTCCGACCTACAACTGCTATAAGGCAACAAAGGGAAGGGTGGCACTTGATAGACCCCAGAAAGAAGAGCTAGACGATAGACTCAGAAAGGGTAGGTACTACTTTCCAAGTAGATTGCCAGCCATGATATGTTAAATTCCAATTTTGCAAACGAAGTAGAAAATGACTGAAGTCCATATGCCAGCATAAGGATTTCAAGCTTAGCAAGGGGCAAGTAGGCTGCCAAACATAAAACCTCTGCTGGCATGAGAACTCATGTCAAGGGGCAAGGAGACTACAACATATTACCAAAAGATATAGCAAAGGAAGAGTACGACAACAAAAGCCCTTAGCAGTGGCAAAATGATTAAACCAAGTCTTGCCCTCAGTAGGGGCAAAAGGATTTGAAATGAGTTTAGCCCGCATAGACGCTTGTATGTTGGGCCTAAGGGCCCAGAACAGGTTATTGAGTCGGGCCTGAAAAACCTTTGACTTGGCTGAACTCAACCGAGAGGAGGCCTAACCCTTGAGGTCAGACCCCTCAAACCTTGATCAGGCTGGCAGGAGCCAAGAACTACTTGCTGGCCTAGGGTCCCTCCTGACCAGGGGTGGGCATCCCCTGGCATGTGACCTATTTTCTACTATATATACCCCTATAAGGGAAAAAGGTAAAGGAGGCCAAATAATACAAGGTCATCACACACTCTTTCTCTTTCTTACCACCATCATAGCTCAAATATTATTCATTTCACTTGATGATTGACTTGAGCGTCGGAGGCACCGCCCCTAGGGACACCCCCGGGGCGGAGTGTTTTGCAGGTGTGTGGATGGTCGGGCCCGAGAGACATATTCGTTCCATATCCTCAAAACAAATTGTATAAACATTAAAACATGTCTAGGAATAGTTTTCAAGTGCTTACCAGGTTTAGGAATCACAACAATGGAG
>CAAKMY010101336.1:0-12579 GCA_901111285.1 Corrigiola litoralis | reverse complement strand
TATCCCATCAATTCCCATTCCTGTCCCCCCTAAATCCATTCCCCCCCCATTCCCGGCTCGCCTTTTTACACCCGATCGCACTTTCCCCCCCAAAGCCCCCTCCTTTTTTTACCCCCCTCGCCTTTTTTTACCGCACTTCTTTTCAGGTACGTCTCCCCCCTTTTACACGATCCATAAGGTAACTTTCATTTATTCATTTCATTTCCCTTTTTCTTATTTATTTGTTTTATGTGGATGGGATTGACTTAGCTGCTTGCGAAATGGCCGGGGACTCCGACGAGAACGTCAAAGCAGCCGAGACGGCGGCGATGGCGGCAGCGGACGCGATTGTGGCGGAGGATGTCAAGGACGGCAACAAGTTAAAGGAGGGTGCCAAGAAGAAGAGGAAGGGGTTCTTTTCGAGAGTCTGGAACGGGTTGTTTGGGCCTCGTAACGACGATTTCGAGGGCAGGTTGAAGCGGATTTCCAAGGAGGAGACCGCCGTGCTTTCTAGGATGAGGAGGAGAGCTCAGAGTTGGGGCCATTGGAAGCGCCATCTTATTATGTGTTCTGTTCTCTTGGAGGTATAATATTGCCACCATTTTTCGATGTTTTAGGTGTTTTTTCGCGGAATTGTGGTGTGTTTAAGACTAAATTACTGTTGGAAGACCTTTGCTTTAGGTTGCCATTTAGGAGTGTTTAATTATTTGATCAGCTTGTCGTTGGAAAGAGAAAGGAAGTTAAGGAAAATGTAGGTTTGTCGCAATTTGTACATACTTGTATTGAACAAATGCTTCCGTTCTGTTCGAGGTATAATAATGCTCGAGTTTTTGATGCTTTGTGTGTGTTTTTTCGCGTAATTATGGTATGTTTGGGGTCAGTTTGCTGTTGGGAGGTGTTTGGGTGAGCTTGCCATTTAGGAGTGTTTGGTTATTTGATCGACTTGTCGTTGGAAAGAAAAAGGAAGTAAAGGAAAATGTAGGTTTGTTGCAGTGTGTAGATACTTGTATCGAAAGAAAATGTTTGCTTTAGCATTGTATTTTTAGCGTGATGTGATCATTTTAGGAGTTGGCGGTGAAGAGAATGTAGCTAGTTTAGCTAGTATGGTCGTTGGGAGGTGGTAAACGAGATCACAATTCGAAACTCGATCATATCATATGTGGCTTTCTTTGTACTGAAAAAGAAAAAAAGAGTGGGCTTTGCATCATTTGTGCCGATGGGAGCGTGTGTATTAGCTATGTGCTATGTTTGATATATTGGAAAGCTGTGTTTTTGTTTTGTGAAATTGGTCAAGTTGTTATTGGAGAGACGAAGAAGTAGTATGTTCCCTGTTTAACCTGCCTATGCATAGGGAGGGAAAAATAGATCCTACAACTTATTAAATTACTTATACTGTAAATTGCTATCTGGACATAGGCAAAGCAGAGTAGCAGACTACTTGTTAGCATCTATGTAGCTTATTCCCAGTTTCAATGAGTAAACCAGTAATATATTTCAAAGTAGTAAAGTAAGGTCCCACTCTTCATCAAAGTATTGGAAAAAGGTTTCATAAGACATACTCCCTACATAGTTGTAGTCAAATAAATTATGAAGGTTATTGTGTTTGCTGGTTTGCCCATCTTGTATTCTACATGGCACTTGCTTTTTTATTTTCGATTTTGTCTGTTTAGTGTCTTTTATACAATCAGTTTAATATCATGATTATTATGTTTTCAAATTTTTTATTTGTCATTGTAGGCTTCATATAAGTTTTACTAATCATTTAGCTCTACCTATATATATATATATATTACCATTTATTAACTTTAAAAAATATCCAAATGACATCTATATTACCTTCAAAACATAATGAAAAAAGTGATTGAATCTTAATTTCTCGATTAAAATCCTAAAAAAAAATATAGTATTATCATAGAAAAACAAATTGCTTTTATTTGCCTCAAGATTTGACATATGTACTCAAACCTATGTTCGAATTTTTTTTGTTAAATTAATTGTGCATAGGCAACCTCATAATCCTAGATTCGCCACTGGTTCCCATGTTTATATGGTTGAATTTTTAATGGATGGGTGGGTAGTGTACAATTTGCGATTAATCTATCTAGCTTAAAGAGCGTGGTATCTGAGTATGTGTTGTTGTGGAGAGGGAAGAGTGTATGAGTGATTGACATGGCTAGATAGTTAAGTGGTAATGTTATACGGGATAATGTTTGTGAAACCTAGTAATTTATCTTTATTGGATTTAGTTATCAATTGAAGGAGAATGGAAGGATGAGATGTTCACGTGAGAATTCTGAGGTGTGACATTGATTTTGAGGCATCAGGTTGTACTTTGGAGCATGTTAATAGCGTACGCAATATTTTGGAAACCTAGTTACTTCAATGTTTCAATTGATCAAGTTATCATTGCACTAGAAATGAAATGTTATGTTGTGAATCAATTCGGAATCAAATACTGGATTTGGCCCAATTATAACCTTTGGCAATCTCATAGAAGTGGAATTGGAATTGGCAAATTCCAAATGAATTTCAATACTCGTTAATCAAATAGATTGCAACCCCGCACCTTTTCTATTATTTGATTTCTTTAGCCCACCCATAATCTTTTCCTCACTCATCCCCTCTCTCTTCTCATCAATTTAACCCTCTCCTCTAATCTTCTAACCTTGCCCTCTCCACCGTTGCCGTCATGTTTGTCGGCTATTGCGTCGAAAACTCTGATGACTTTGCCATACCATTTTTTATCCTCCTTTATCTCACTCTCTCTCACAATTCCTACTACCAATAAACCTAATTCTACACTAGCTACCAAGGCGGAATGCGGAGGACCGTGAGGCGGGTTTGGACGCAGAGGAGACAGCGGACACTGTCGTGACGAGGAGAAATGATCCTTGCCACCAAGCTGGGTAAAGGGGACGCGTTTGAGAGATGGAGGGTGGTGGTTGTGATGGGGAGGGTTGGGGTGCGGCATACCATGGTGGTGACTGTTGGGTGGATTGGGTTGGAGTTGTGTGTTTGTGAACTATCTAAAGGGGAGACTGAGAGAGGAAATGGGCAATGTTCAGCACATTTGATCAATAACTTTTAGGGTTAGGTTTAGAGTAGGGGTTGGGTTTGTGTTTAGGTTTAGGGTTTAGGGTTTAGGTGTAAGACTAGGTTTAGAAATGAATTCCATGTGCTTCCAAAAAATTTGGAATTGGAAATGAATTCTAGAATTTTGATTTCAAGTATTGAATTTTAGATACTAACATCAATTCCAAGCAGGGCGGCGCGTTTATGTACTGGTGGATACACTCGTCTAGGCATCACTCATCAGTGCTTAGTTTACTTTTGTTGGTTCTCTTTGCCAGCATATAATTGATCATTTTAGGAGTAAATTGTGTTTTTTGTTAGAGATCTGCCATGTACCACCCTGTCGCGTAAGGCATGTATAGACTATAGATTAAGTGTCATAGAACTTAAGTTTGTGTTGCACTAGCTATGTGCTACTTTGGTATGGCCAAGTATATGTGAAACCTAGGAAATCATCCGGTAAGTGGTTTTAGTTATCAATGGAAGGAGAAAGGGCGGAAAGAAATATGAAGACTTTTGAGATGTACTGGTACATACCAATGCAATCTAATGCTTAAATGCTGTATTGTTTTATCCTCCTCTATCCTAGCTTAAATGATCATTTCTAGTGCTAGGCTCTGTTTATTTTGAAGCAAGTTCTTCTGATGATGTGTGCATTGTTTTATTTTGACTTTGGTTAGTTGTCGTTTCCTGTGGTTCTATTTGTTGATTGTTGTCTTGGTTTTGTTATTCTAGATAATTGCTGTGTGTTATGCTATCACGACAGCAAGGACTGCTAAAAACTGGAAGATCAGAGCTTTTCGTGTCCTGCCAATGTTTCTTTTGCCTGCGTTATCTTCACTTTTGTATTCAGCAATCTCGAGCTTAATAAATATGTGTAAGTATTACTTTCAGGTCTTCTTTTTCTGTTCCGCCTAAAACATCTAGCTCTTACTGCCTCAATTTCCATACTGTGGATCAACATTGACAGTTAAATGCGTACAATAAATCAGGTTTTTTTCTTGGAAGTAACCTTAAAAGCGAGTCTTATATCTGAGCATTGATTGATGTTATCATTACATACATTGTGTTACTTGTGCACTTTTGCTAGTTCTTATTTGCACAGAGTACATCACATGTGGATTCTGAAGAGTTAGTTGTAATAAGTGCAGTATTTCGCTGAAATATGATCTTTGTTTTTGTGTTTTTGTTTGATCTTCCTTTATTGAGAGTCCCAACTCAGAGAACAGCATTACTGATTAATGTAGTAAAGATGGTGGCTCATAATACAACTTGAGCTTTTCTGGTGACTTTTAGTTACGGTTCCAAAGAGTCATTGCTGGCTGATAGCTTAGTCATCATGACAATGAGAGGGAAATTGTCGTTCAGGTACGATACGGTTTTGGACAGGATTGTGATGGAGGTTTGCACTTAGTTAAGCATTAAGTTGATTACTTGTTTATACTAGTTGCCATAGATTTGCAATGTATCCATGGCGTTTATGTGATTTTATTAGTTAGTTTTTAACTATTCTAAAAATCAGGGAAGAAACAGTGGCTCTCCTCTTTTCCTCTTAGGACATCCAGGTTTAATTTGCAACAGGATCGGGGGTGACGTAAAAAATAGGATTTTTCTAGTTTATCCCTTCATCAGTTGTCACTCCACTCAAGCACATATGGCCACTTTCACCCTAGCATCATCTTGTTATTCAGTTCTTATTTTCATATATTATAAATGTATGCTTTTGCTTTTGGGTAACTTTGTGTCTGGATGTGAAGCTATCATTGGAAATTTAGGTTTCATCGGATGTGTTTTTTTGGATTTGGATGCGTAATTCGAGCATATATTTTGCAGATTCCTTCTTCCCCATTTGTTCCATGTTGCTTTAGGATATAGGAAGTTGTTGTCGATCCGGGTATGGATAGATGGCCTTCCACATTCAATTGGTGTCAAAGAAGGCACCTCTACTAATTTTAGTAACTTGTATTCTTGAGCAATTTTTTACAATCTTCTTAATTTGCCACTAAAGCACACCCCAACTCTTAGAATTTTAAAAGAAGGAAAAAAATGTTGTGGTTTATACTCTTAAGAGGAAATAGGAAAATTGCCAATTTGCCATAACTATCGCATCCTCCACCCATTTTGAAGGCAATTTTTGTTTAAATTTGACCATGTTAGCTAATCTATGGTCGAAGTTGGAGAGGTTTTCCTCTACAGCCATTATTTTTTGGCACAGAAGGAGTAATTGGCCAAAATTTAACACTCTTTGACAGGCCAGTGGCTCGATTTTGGCAAAGCACATCCCTAGTGGTACAGGTTCGCAATGCATCAATATGGAAAATATGCTTATATCTGTACCATGGTAGCTAATCTGCACAAAACATGATTTGATTGGTTTTTCTTCTGCGTTTTGTATCGAGGCGATATATAGGAAATTCAAAGAATGCTATTTTTGTCAAGGCAGTTTTAGAACATATCACGTGGTTAGTATTTTTGGCATGTGGTCTGATGTTTTGACGGGGACTTTGATATCTCTTATGTTTTATTTGAAGGGTTATAATTGGAACTTGTGGTTTTTTTACATATGCAGTTGAAAAGAAGGATCAGAAAAATCTGGAGAAGCTACGGGCTGAGAGGCAATCAAAAATCGATGAACTTAAAGAGAGGACCAACTTTTACCTAACACAGCAGCTTATTCAGGTTTTTTTCCGATGCTGGAATCTTTTTAATGATCTAGCGTAGATCTGCAAAGGGTCTAAATATCAAATAGAATCTGAAGGTCTGCTATTGACTGGCGCTATCTACTTGTAAGTTAAAGAAGTAATAGGACATGGTAGAGCCTGGGCATGTTTCAAGGTAGTGCCCTTCCGAATAGTATCAGACTATCAACTTCATAATTTCCAATAGAAGGATAATTAATGAATCTAACGACCTCTTCAGTTTATGGCTAAGCTGCCAATCAACTTGATGAAGGCTAACTAAGGGAAGAATCATAGTTTGGAATGGCATTGAGAAAGGATCCCAAGAAGAATTGAGTCTAAACATATGGAAACACATAATGCAGCTGTAGGCCTACTAATAAACACTTCTTACTTCTTGGAGAGGTTGAGACCATCCCTTACTGAACATCATTTGAAGATACGAAAGCAAAAGTTTCAAAAACCTTATGAGGTTTAGATGCATCTGGACCTTAAAAGATAACTCTTAAATTTATATCCCTACACGTACCCACGGGTATATGGAATGTCAACATCGTATTATCACAAAATTCTCAAAAGCTATACAATCCTACTTCTCTGGTAAATCAATGAGTATCAATAAGGCAGGAACTATGTTTATAAATTCCAATGGAGAGGATTTCATAGCTTATGCCCTCTAAAACCTGATCTACAAAAGACTTTTTTTTTTTTTGTTTAAATCAATACTATAACACCAAGGCATACTATTGTTGAGATTTGGGGGAGGGGGTAGCTGGATATTGGAGATAGTTTGTGCAACAGTAATGAGAAAAGCACCTCCGGAAGTCTTTCAAGTCAGGCCCCTGGTGTCTACTTTAGCACATGACATAAAGCTTTTGATGTTGTTGATGTTAGTCTATCTTTGTATGCTATCTTCTTGTATCCTTCAGCAAATATCTTGGGTTCCTTGTTGTGTATTAACCTATTTATAGGTATAAATTTGTAATGTTTTAGGCACTGATTCATGAATTGAGAAATAAACATGTGATTTGTTTCCTGATCTTCTGCCTTCCTCTGTTCTTGTTCTGTCTCTCTTGTTCTGCTTGTCTTATCTACTTCTATTTATCCTCATGCTCCCCTAAGTTCCTTTCTTTCTTCTTAATTCCTTTATCTTTCTTGTTCTACATCAGTGTGTTTCCGCTTAAACACATTTAAATGCAAATTGTACTCATTAGTGTGTTTATGATACTCATTATTTATCACATAATTGTTAACTGTTATTTGACAATTCTTTATTCTCTGTTTTATCAGTATAAAAACCAAAATTAAGATTTTCCATCAGTTAGTGATGTGACTGAAAGTGCAGCTTACTTATTTTCTTTTGCTTTCTCTTGTTTTTGTCAAATATGGATGCAACACGCAAGACTGGAGTTGGCATGCATCTTTTTGTATTCTGTCTAGATAACGAAGTTTTGAAGCTTGTTAATTGAAGTCTGAGGTTTCTTCTTATTTTGGATATAAATTGGCAACTTTTCTTTGACACAGCGGTATGACACAGACCCTGCAGCCAAAGCAGCAGCTGCTAGTGTTTTGGCGTCCAAATTAGGCGCGGACTCAGGCTTCAAAGTCTTCCTTGGTGATGAGTCTCCACTCGATTCTCCAGCTGGTAAGAGCAATGATGTCGAACTTAAGCAATCTAGTGGCCTAAGGAACCGAAAACAGATGCAAGGCAGAGCAACTAGCCCAGGAGGCACAGTGATGCAGCATTCAGCTGGAACATCTACGGATGCAGGAAGTGAATATGCTGAGCATACTCAGCAGCAGTTTGTTGATCATTATCAAGGTCAAGAAGGCACTGCATACAACAGTGGATGGTTATCTCGAATTGCTGCATTACTTGTGGGTGAAGATCCGACCCAGTGTTATGCTCTTATATGTGGCAATTGCCATATGCACAACGGTGAGTGGTTTCATTGATTTACTTTTCTACATCATCCACCTCCCTAAAGTTGTGACAGTACATCATCCACCTCCCAAAAAGTTGTGACAAATGATTTTGTTGGTTTTTAATACTATCTCGTATTCCTACACAGGGCTTGCAAGTAAAGAAGATTTTCCATATGTAACTTATATCTGCCCGCATTGCCATGCTGTGAATGGGCCAAAGATCCGACAAGAACGTGCTTCTGGTACCAGTACTCCAAGTATGGGTTCGACAGTTCCAGTGGACCATGGCATTACAAGCAACAGTATTGTTGATTCTCTAGTTGAGAAACTGGTTGACAGCGACAATACTGAAGCTGCACCTGTAGCTACCGAAGGAAGTGATGTTAGTGATAAGACTGAAGTATCTGAAGGCGGTCAGGATAGTTGAGGACATTGGCTTTAGAAAGTGATACCTGCTTGGTTGAATTGGTTTGGCTTTGATGGCAAGGACAGTATCCTTGCTGCTGAATATGGGTACTTTGAGGGCTCTTGTAAAATCAGGCTGTGCTTATAGCACTTGTGTAAAGAGATATAGAATGTTTGCACACCAAATTGAGTTTTGTAGGCTTTTAACTTGGCCGACCATTGTATTGTATTCTGGCCATCAAATTGATTAGCACATCTAAAGTCTTTACCAGTTACGTGATAATACAGGGTGTTGGTAATGAGACAGTTTATAGGCTGGCGAATCCTACACTTGTTTTGGGAATGTTCAATATGCATGGTTCCGTTGCAACTGAATTCGTGAATGACTAGCTCTCTGAATTTCTGATTTTTATGGAGTTAGTTGCATATTGTTGATACTAATTTGGTCAGAAATTGCTAGAAGTTGGGTACAAGTACAATGATGTTTGAAAACTTTGAAACAATTACAGCTTGTTTGAATGGAGGGAAGGCAAGGGGAGTGTTTTGATAGCTAATGGACGGAGGAGGAGAAAGGAAAGGGAGAGAAATGGGGGATCTATTTTCCTCGTCCATGATCAAGGTATCCATCTTCCCAATCAATTTGAGTTGCGTAAAAGTTGCCAGGATGGGTAAATTATTCGTAAACCAAGCAGAGTCAGACAGAACAAACAACAGAATGGACAGGAAACCTAAGATAACTTACTGACCATACAGGAATAGTAAAGTCCGATTAGAAGAAGAAAAAAAGTGTAGAAAAACTATACACACTGAACCAAAGCAACAGCATAATTAGCGTATGCGCGCTACAGCACCCGCCCACAACAATAGCGACAAAATGCTGCAACCGGACACGGCAATTAAGCAGCGAAAAAACACAACCGATGACCTTGACCATGTTGGAGGAAGTTATTTCCTCCTAATTACTAGACACATGATATGCTTAGCATTAGCAGAAGTATTAGAGCTAGGTAAATCACCTGCATTACTTCATAAAAGACCTGCTCATTTGCAGAATCAGAGACAAGCAAAGGAAATTGGACAGTTTTAGCAACTACTTCGGGTAAACGGTAAAACGGGGAAGCTACAAGTCTACAACTACAAGCAACTTCTTTAGGAAGAATGTCATTTTCTTTAAGGAGAGATGAACCACTCATGAGTTATGACAATTTGATCCCGCTATTATAGGCATGTTCTTTGGTATGATATCTCTTAAACAGTAAGAACATCCTTTGGACAGGCCCTGCAGTTGAAGTAAAACAGCCCCCATAATGACCACAAAAATATTAGCATCACGGGAACTGTGGACAAATATAAGAATAACAAAGATTACAGAGCCTCAAAGTTTCTATTTTCAAGCATTCAGCCTTCAGTAGCTTTACTTGAACAATCCCCAAAGTCCATAGATGGTGATCAATATCATCAACTTAAGGCAACCTACACTCTCTCATGTTCCTTCAGAACAAATGTCTATATCT
The DNA here is from genome assembly GCA_901111285.1 of Corrigiola litoralis. Lineage (NCBI taxonomy): Eukaryota > Viridiplantae > Streptophyta > Magnoliopsida > Caryophyllales > Caryophyllaceae > Corrigiola > Corrigiola litoralis. Next base: position 3,005 of record CAAKMY010101336.1, on the reverse strand, counting down.
ATATCTATATATATACTATTATCTTAAAAACCTAAAATCTTATGAATTGAGGACACGTGGCATATATTTATGTCGACTTTCACTAATCTAAAGGATACGTGTCATGCCATGTCATTACTAAAACGCTTATTCAAATCCATGTGTAAATTGCAGAAGTTAATAGCTCTTAAAAATGTCATCTCATTAATAATAACTCTTCATTACTCATCTACTTAATTACTCACCAATTCAACTTCTTTACGGTTACAAAACCCTTCACTTCCCCCTCCCTTTTACAGTTACAAAACCCTTTGTCTCCCCCTCCCTTTTACAGTTACAAAACTCTTCACCTCACCCCCTCTGTTTTACAATTACAAAACCCTTTCATTCCGCATCCTTTTATATTCTCCATCTTTTACGCCTTCTTGAAACAATTAGCTATTTAAAACCTCACAAGTATCCCCATATTCATTTGCTTACTTTTCCTCTCTTTTTCCCTATGACGATAATTCATCAAAATCCACATGGTTGTGGCCTCAAATAAGGTATTTCTATTTTAACAATACACTTCAAAAATGTTGTTGGTATATTTGAATTTATAATTTACAACAATAAAATATATGTCTACATTCATAATTTATTTATGCGTCCAAAATTGTTTTAAAATATTTTAACTCTTGACTGGTGATTTTAGTAACCATTACAAATTATGATGAATTATTTATCTTTTTTTAGTCATTTTTGCAAACTGATTATGAGTTATTTTTTCAACAAATCGATAACAAAGCACATAATTCGATGTCTATCCCTTTTCGTTCTTTTTCATAGTGAACATATACAAGCCTTCATTTCATATATATGCATTGAGTATGTGCATATTTTTCTTATATGGTAAATTGTAAACAATGAACACAATTTGCTATTTAATTCTTTCATAATATAATGTCATATTTATGTCAATATTTTCAGATGAATGCAAATATTTTTGTGTGACGCGAAAAAAAATATTTTTTTTATATATTTTAGATTTGACTATAAAGCGAACTTTACTTTTGAAAAAATAGGACATGTAGACAATTAATTTTTATACGCCTACTAAGTAAGCATGAACCCATGCATCGCATGGGATTAACTACTAGTTAGCATAATAATGGTAAGCATAATAATGGTAAGTCAAAAGATGAATACATTACATAATAAACCACAACATATATTCCTTTGTACTCCGTAGTAAACATCCTCTTATTACTGACTGAAATGGCATCAAAATGTTTGAGGCTCCAACATCCCTGCGACACTGATATCTATAGCATTCTAGCTACAAAATACCACTGGCCTCATCGAAGTGATCTATTTAAAGAACCGTACGTCTACATAACTAGATCAGACTTCCAGATAAAACTAATATCTAGTTCTTCACTAGGTTTGTGAGGAATGTAGCACAATTACATACAAACAAGATAGCATAACATAAATTCAAGCGTCTAACAGGACCACTAACTGGAAAAAATAAGTAAATACCGAGTAAAATTAACAAGTAGTAGCCGTCATTAGCAAGAGAAGCTTGGAGTACCAGATGGCAAACATCCTTGATTCATCAGTTGACGGAAAACAGGCTCTCCACATGTGTAACGACCCGAAATTCTTGTGAACCATGCCTCAGATTTTTAATGGAACCAGTTGTGGGATTCATCAACAGAATCTCCTTAGTCATTTCAGATTCAAATATCAAATGGCCGTCTTTCCTTATACCTCGTGGAATTCCAACCACAGGACTTACACCAATTCTCAATTGCCTGCTCCATGAACCATCACCTCCCAAAGACCAAATTTCACAACGTCGATCTTCAAAAGTGGTGATCAGCTCTAAACATCCGCGAGTCGTCACAGCAACAGCATCCTCTGCGCCGAACAACTCTTCAGGCAAGTGAATCAACTCAAAAGCCTCATCACTAAAGTTAAACACGGCAATTGCAGGTGGAAGATAGCCACGCTTTTCAAAACACATTGCAACATACCAATAAAACTTCCCATCCAAGAACCCGTCACCAGCACGACGAGTATGGTAAGTGCTTATGGATATAAACGGCAGGTCAAGGGTAAATCTTCTCCAGGAGCTACTATGCAGTGAATAAAGCTCTACGAAAGCTCTACCCACCTCCCCATGTACGGTAAAATCAGCCATCATAAACTTATAATCCTCGGCTTTTGGGTCGAACCCAAAAGCATAAATTGGACGATCGACAACAACTTCTCCACCCATCCAGCACAACTTTGAAAGCCGGTTATTCTCCACGATGCGAGATTGCTTAGTAGATGAATTCCAAATAACAAGAAATGCACGATATAGCAAGCATACAAGACTATGAACAGCACCAAAACCCTCAAAACTTAGCGTACCATGAGCGAGTACCGGCAGAGCAATGGAAGGTTGCAAAAAATCACAATACGGGTAGAGGAGATGCATCATGGGTCTTCCATCTCCCATGCAACGCCAAAAGAGAAGGGTTGTCGAGAGCGAGTCTTTGGCAGTTTGGAAATGCTTTTTCTTGAAGGAGTTGCTGTCGATCAATGTCTTCCATGCCTTGCAAACTGCGCGAAAGCGAAGTAGAGATTTAGCTGGTAAGCGAACAAGGAGGTCCTCTTGTAGCTCGTCTGGTACATGTGCACCATGTGCAGTTGTCCTCCTCGTTACTGATCCGCATTGCATGGCCATATCATTACAGAGGAATTCTTTAGCGTGAGCTGTGGTTGTTGGGCTGTTCACAAACAATGGCTTCACACCGTGGACCTCTCTGGTACTTGATGGTTATGCAGTTTATGTAGTCATGTTGGTGTGTCTAGGAAGCTTATTATGTTGGTGTATACGGGAAGCTTGAGTTAAGCACTCAATTGGGTATTTAAAGTTTGCCAAAAGTAACAGATTGGGTATTGAACTTTAAAACGTAACAATTTAGGTATTGAAGGGAGTAAAAAGACCACCATATCCTTTATTTTATATAAAAAAAAAAAAAAAACACCCGAAC
>CAAKMY010101325.1:0-51094 GCA_901111285.1 Corrigiola litoralis | reverse complement strand
AAAGTACCGGTCCATATGATTCACCTAATTTTCCATATTTTCCATTCAAATGGGTGAGTGAGAGGGAGTAATATATATTAAAACAATATTGTAAAACATACTCAAGATCATTAAAGATTAAATTAAAATCGATTAAGGTCATTTATCTTCTTCTTTTCACTTACCCCTATAACAAGATTATTAACTTTTTAACAGTACGGGTGACTTATACAACCGATAAATTATAGAACTATATATTTTTCCTTGGGTACTATTAAACACGTTGACAATAAGTGAAATTGTACAATACGTGCACAATCACATCAAGCCAAAGTAATAATATACCATTCTATAATGCATACAAAATGAGGAGTGGCATGTAGAAGTTTTTTTTATTTAACTAAGGATTTCACCACCGGAAGTAGAAGTTTAACTTATTTATACAAAAATTACTATGAATTATGGCACGGGGTCTAAACTAGTATTTTTCATATCACTAAACTTAACGGAACGGCTGAAAAAGAGATTCCCGAAGGTTTGTCTCGAAACAAACCAAAAAAAACACAAATATGAGGTCGCTCGACTCAAGTGTATTTTTCGTCATGCTTATTTGGCTACTGCCAAATTTGCTTCGACTCACTCCTTTACTGCCTCAAGTTGAGTCACCTTTAATTTTCTTCTCCGAATTATCAGCTCTTCTTGGTCTCATCTGGACCAAACCCGAAATCAAATCGTTCAAGTCACGATCAAACAACATGCATTAAATCGTCAACTTGAGTGTTGTTGTTGAATACTGGATGCATGTCGAGCCCTCGGACATGTATTTACCTAGATCTCGAAGCATAGATAAATTGATCGTGTCTCACGTTGATAGCGGAGTTATGGATCAAATATTAAGGCAACAACCAAGATAATCAAAGCAACGATGACGAGCATAGATAACATAATCACCCATACAACAAGATTATACACGACTTTGGCCCACTGACGCGACTTGGACCGATTTTGCTGGCTTTCAATGTCCATCATATGCATGCCAACTAAAGCCTTGATGTTTCTTGCCTTTTTTTTTAATGTTGCACTGATGAAGGGTGATCTCAACTATATAGAACACTTACAAACCTACAAACTTCAATATATATATTCGGTGCATAAATCCATAATTTAGTATCCTACTAGGAACGAAATAGGTATACTTAAATAGTTCACTCCATCCATGTCTCTTTTTTTTTTTTTTTAATATTTCGATATGTTTTACTCTTAGCAGATTTCTAAGTACAGGTGGTAAGTTAGCGTTGCTACTACTCCATCATGGAAGATGATAGAAAATAAGAGATGCTACAAGACCTATATCACCAATGTTATCAAGTTAGTATTGCGCTACTAAGAAGAGACAACTTTTTTTATATATCATAAAAGTCTTATATTCGAAAGTGGTTAATTTTTGGCTTATAATCATTACTTTTACATAATTGTACTAATAAAAAGGAATTACTTTAATTAAATTTGTGGCTATGTCAAATTTGAAGTAATTGGACCGTGTCTTTTTAATAAGGGGTTTAGTTCCTCTAAAGTTATTCTATGTAGAGTTTGGTATAAATTGGTAGAATAGATTTTTTACTTGGTTTCTTTATTGGAAAATAAGAGCTGCTACAAGACCCATTCCGCGATGTCATCATCCAGCTATTGAAATAAAGCTATACACATAACAAAATTTGCAGTGTTTCCTTGCCTATTGCATCTAATTTTTAATAAAACCCCAAAACGAACACCGTCTTCTATTATCAGCCTCTGCCTTGTCAAAAGGTTAATTTCACTACTCAAACAGGCTAAATGGGTCAGATACTCAGATTATTACATGTTTGGGTCAACTGAAGATGATAGCGAAACCTCTCGTGTAGAGACATCTAAAAAAACAAATAGCTTTTCTTTTATCAATAGCACTGAGCTCAAGTAATGCGTAAACTACAGCTTCTAATCCTATAGCTTGTTTACCTAATCAAATTGATACAAAAAGGGCTCACCGATTGAACAAGGAACAATCGTTGAAACAAAAAATAACGATACTATGATAGAGATATATGTTAACTTGGTCACTAGGCTACCATTGTTATACACCCATTCTTGTCCTCCAATATCTATGGTACCAAAACAAACATTCTTGTCCTCCAAAATCCGGTAAATACAATTATAGTCAAAGTGACAAACTTTAAGTTTCTAGTAAACTATTCCTGAACCTCGCCTAAAACCACAAAGGACAATACTTCAAAAACCAAAATTAAAAGGAGTGTAGAAACTATATACGGATTACAGAGTATATGAAAACAATGGCCCCTTATGTACTCCATTGTCTCTGTGAACTGACCTTTGAAACCATGCTCTTGAACTCATCATAGCGACTCTAAAGATAACCGGTCCACAAGCACAACTGCGTTCTGGCTTACGCTACCATTTTTTTTTGTCCTCCATATGAATAGATATACCATTATTTAGAACAGCATTGCTAAACAGCCCTTCGCATCTTCATATGTTGTTGTTGTTGTTGAACAGTATTGAACGCATATGGTGGCCTCCTACAGGTACTCTGGATACCGGTTCATATATAAATGGATCGGTGTAAATGTGTGGGCGTGGTGGATCCACTTTTAAGAGAACAACCAAGATAATGGAACCAACGATGGCAAGCATAGATAACAGAACCACCCATACAGCAATTTTGTACAGAATTTTGGCCCACTGAGGCGAATTAGAACGATCCTGCTCACTTTCAATATCCATCAACTGCGACCGGACGCCTTTGTGCTTGTTGCTTTGCTTTTTGTTTTCTTTATACTCCAGCACTTATAATGAAGAAGGGGATGAAGGTTGATCTCAACTACATAAAACACCTGACAAACCTATAGACTTCAATGTATATAAGTGTGCATGAACATCAGTGTCCTGCAAGGATTAGGACTATTTTTCTAATTACTAACACGTCTCTTTTACATCTATATTTTAAAAAGATAGAAATTATTCGATCAGAAGTATATTGCATGGATACTAATTCCATGACCAACTACAATCTATTACCTGTGACTGTAATTAAGCTACATCATGGAAACGCATAGCAAACAAACAGATGATACAACGATTTTTTACTTCCTTTCTTTACTGGAAAATAAGAGCAGCTACAAGACCCATTCCACCAATGTCATCATCCAGCTATTGAAATAAAGCTATACACATAACAAAATTTGCAGTATTTCCTTGCATGTTGCCTCTAATTTCTAATAAACCCCAAAACGAACCCCTGTCTTCTATTATCAGCCTCTGCCTTGTCAAAAGGTTAATTCACTACTCTAAAAGGCTAAATGGGTCAGCTTATAACATGTTTAGGTCAGCTGAAAACGACAGGGAAACCTGTCATATAGAGACATCTAGGAATCAAAATTAGCTTTTCTTTGATCAATAGCACTGAGCTCAACTAATGCCTACACTACGGCCTCTAATAAGCTCCAACCGCACTGCTCAGTCCTCTTCAGGTTAATATGACTGATGAGGCCAAAGGTAGAACTCGGCAGGCGTCTGCGGCATCAGAGACATGGGGGCAATAGAAGGCGAGCCTAACCCAAGAGACTCAGATGTAATGCCATGGCCCCCACCATTGACACTCAGATGGTGCAAAAGATTCTGATGGAAGATTGCTGTTGCAGTGTCGAATGGCACAGCACAAGGAATATTAGGAACAGACTGGATAGCAGCGAAGTTGATAGTGCTGCTTGTACCACTACTTCCATTACTGGAATGTGACTGTTGGTCAAGGCTTAGTGTTGGCTTCTGATCATTTGCCTCGGTTGCAAGCTTCAAGCGCTTGGCCGCCCCTCCAATAGGGAGATTACTCTTCAAGATGGCATCGACATCATACCGATTCATTTCGAAATTGGTAACAGCATTCACACCTCTGAACTTTATCGCTGCAATGTCGTACGCCTCAGCTGCCTCTTCTTCAGTTGCTGGAAACACACAGGACAATCAGGACTCCAAAGAAAATCACCAATTTCAAGCCCCTTCAATTAAACTATGAACATATATTATCTGACATACCAAATGTTCCAAGATACAAATCTTTATTGCCAGCCACACGGCCTATCCTTGCTTGCCACCGTCCTTGCTGATGATGCCTGCACATCAAAAGACCATTTTAATATATCTATGTCATCTTATAAACTAACGCAATAATGTGACATGGACATGGTATGTACAGCAAAATAAGCAAGATTTGTATTCATACCTTGTGACGCCTCTGTATATAGATGCCCCCCTTGAGAAGCCACTGCTTTTCCTGGAAAAGATCACAACAGAAAATTTCATCAGAAACCTCCACAAGCTACAGAATATCAAGTGAGACAAGAAGAGTGCTATCATAATCAACGCAGATAAGGGGCCAACCTCCTTAGAGATGCAATGAATTCTTGCTTGGTCACATGTTTCATATCCTCCAACTCCTTACTGTAATTCGAAATCTGCATGGACAGGCATAATTAAAACAATCATAAGAAAAAATAGATACAAGTATCCATTCAAGTAACTTTTAAAATGGTCAGTGTAAATTGATACTATAGAAGGGACCAGTTAATTACAGGGAAATTGGTAGTGGCAGTAGGACCCCAGTACTTTAAAGCTGCCAAGTCGTAAGCCCTAGCTGCCTTTTCTTCCTTGTCATAACCACCTGGATAACAATACACATAATTTCATTATTCTCTGCTCTTCCTATTCAAATTATAATCAAGCAAACTCATAAGTACTTAAGCTGCTAAAGTGATGAATGCTCACCTAAGTAGACTGCTCGTTGTAATAGCCCGCAAAAGTTCAGCAAACCATGCCAAAAAGGAAAGCGAAATGTTAAGATTCGAACTAAATTTAGACCATATATACAGCAGTAGCATGCATTCACCAAAATTAAATTCTGAGTAAATTGGAAGAAATGATACATCCAAGCAGAGTGCAATTTAATTGTACATAGTCGATTGCTTGATCATGCAACACAAATATTCAGCAAAGACGACTTGAGTTTCTTTATCAATATGAACGAAACAGGCATATATGTGCATTATATTTGCATTTCCACATAGCTATATTTTGTATTTCACCTTTTGATCAAATGTTAGATTTCCATTTTTTTTATCAGGTAGTGTCATTCTTTGTTACATTGTCCCAAACACAACAGACAAAGCTCCGCAGATACGGCATACTCTAGCTAACACAACACTTTCAAACCACACACCACTACACCAGTATATTTAAACATGAGATCACGCCAAATCCTGCTTATGTTACTTAATTATACATTAAGTTCTCTTTATTGGGTTGCTCCCACTACACACTCCCCTCGTGGGCTTATTTGGTAATACAAATAACAAGAGCCATAAAAGGGTACGGCCTAATTTGCGGGCTATATACTTTATAGTGCAGCGCAACTGGGTGGCCTGGTCAAACCTCTACATTGGACTGGATTTCTCTCTCCCAATCTTTCCAACTGGTGCATGAGAGAGACAATAAAAGTGAATGCACAAAAGCAAAAGCTAAGAGGTGGACATACCCCGGTGAAATTTTATCAGTGTCATGTGTTCAGACTTTGGTGTGAGTTAGATAGTGAGGTGTCTCTAACATCCGGACCATTTAGCCTGTCCATGTTCGTATAAGTATGACTACCACACAAATTATTTTTGCCATTTGCAGTTATTCTTGTCTTAACATTTGGATCCACTCTTACTTTTCACCTAGCCAATAATGGACTAAACCAAACCAATATCTAAGTATAGATTGCGTTATGTCTGACTCACCTACAAAAATTATTGGTATAAGTCAAGACTATTTTGACAGGTTCACATGTATTAGGATTTAAGGGCATTTTGACACTAGCACTTTTGCGTTACACAATATAGTACAATAGTACATGCATAAATGAGGTAAGAGGAGCGTTATGTAGAAAACTTTGGGTCATCAATCTATGCTTTCGGCGTGACTATAACACTAACAAAGCAAAACAAAAAGAGTAAGAGAGGACAGAAGTGAAAGAAAGAAATGAAAAGAAAGGAAAGAAGAGTAAGTTTGTACATAGTTCGCAAAATGGCGGCATATTTCTGACCCAACTAGTACACCCATATTGATGTATATACACCCAGCGCTCACATCACATATCATATCATACCCCCTCAAAAAAATCCAAAAAGAAAAGTTTATGACATACTGTAAATTTTTTTGATTGATTAGATCAGATTCAGATACCCTGATGATTTCTGATAACCAAAACTTGAAAATGTACCCTTACAAGCTAACATTCAATCCACTCCTTCCATTATCTGCATGCACCTTTCTTTTCAATCACTCATACTACAACATTTACTTGGTATGTTTACTTCTACAACAAAATTAATCTCATCAACTCTAACAATTAATTAATAAACTCATTAAACTTTGATTAACAGTGACACGAAATTACCTTGACGCCCTTTTCTAGCTTGTCCTTCCCTTCTACAGCTGTTATCCCACAGATGTGCCTCATATCTACCAGTCCACCTATGTCTGCTTACCATTAACACAAAATTAAATCAAAACCAGCTTAATTAATCAATCAAACAATAAACACCCTAATTAAATGAAACCCACTTGGTTAAACCATAAACATTAATAAATAAATAACTAATTAACTTAGGTAAAAAAATAGTATACCTAGTGACACCACGGTAAATGGAAGTTCTTTGACCAAAAGTATCAGCAATCTTTTTAACCGTGCCATCAGACTCACTATTAACCGCAGTAACAATGGCTTTCTCAGTATTAGTTGCTTGAGGAATAACCGCAAGAGACAAGTTACCACCATTGCTGTTGTTGCTACTATTGTTGTTATTAGTAACAAAACCCTGGACCAACTCGGGCTGAGTCGACTCAATGGAGTGGCCCACATACTCAACACAAGCAAGCTGCTGCTGCTGAGTGGCCGAGTCGTCCACGTCAGAGCCCGAGTTGGCAGAAAACGCGGCTTGAAACCCGGCCGATGACGTCACCGCCTTTAGATCTTGCTGGCTGGTGAAGTAGTTGTGCGAGTCGTAGAGGTGAGTCAACTGGGAGGACGAGTCCTGAGTTGTCGACTCGGTTTGCTGGCTGTTGTATGATGTCGTGCCGTTGTTGTTGTTGTTGTTGTCGCCGAAGAAGTCCTCGAGCTTCGGCACTGTGGTGTTGTTCTCCATTTGGTTGTTGTGGTGATGATCAACATAGTCTCCGTACATGCCTACCATCCCTGGTAGTTCTTGGTGATTACTCGCCTTCTGGTTATTCCAATCTGCACATATCCAACAATACAATTTAACTTCTTTACTAATAACATTACGAGTATAAGCGTGTAGCGAAATATTAGCAAAAATATACCGGTAGGATACAAGGAGTCGAGGAAGTAATGATGCGAAGCGAGAGGGGAAGGTAGAATCTGGTGATGATGAGGGGTTTGATGGTGAGTAGCACTATTAGCAAGCATTTCCATTGGAGATAGAGAGAAAGATAGCCAGTTACTCGCTGCTGCCGGTGCCATTTCTTGTTCAACTTCGACCACTTTAATACTACTACTACTAATACTCGTAAGTTATGATACTAGCACAATATTTGTTAAAAAGGACGAAGTCTTAATGAAGTTGTACTGTATGAAATCTCATTTCCAGGGGGGGGGGGGGGGGGTCAAAGTTATAGAAAGTGTAACGCTAGTCAAAAATAGTGGTGCTTGTTTTAGGGCAGTTTGTTAGCAAAGCATGCAGGGAAACGGTGAGTGGTGAGAGTGTGATGATGCGATATGAACGAAGTTTTTGGAAGATGGGTTAATTCAATGCATGCAAACGTTGCAGGAAGAAGAACAAGAACAACATATGGGGATTGATTACTGAAGGATATAAGAAATGAAGTAAAGTAAAGAGAATGAATGAATGGGGTTGTTTTGGTAACTGGAGAAAATGGAATGTAGTGGGAGAGAGTAAAGAGAGAGAGAGAGAAGACAAGTGAGGGATGTGGAGGATTATAAGGGGGTGAAAGAAGCGGTTTCGGCTGCCAACCGGCGTAAAACCAGAGAGACACACATTACACTGATACAATACAAATTACGCACACACGCTCGCTCTACTCACATATGTGTATACTATATTACTATGTGTGAATATGTGATGAATGCACCACCCTTTGAATACAAATTTGTTTTGTGGGAATTTAATGAGTTTATTATTATTATTATCATATTATACTGTATGGTTTGGGTTTGTGGAGATATTATTTCATTTCATTTTTTGTAAGGGGGTAAGAATGGAAAGGATTAAAAATGTGAGAGGTTATTAAGCTATTACTTACTTGTATTAGGGAGGGGGTGACTTTTTAGCTGCTGCTTAGAGCCTGAAAATTTGTCCCAAGCAAGGTCGCGGAACATCCGGGCTGGCGGTAATCGAAGACTTTGTTTGCTTTTGCTTGCTTTTTTTCTTTGTGATGAGGTTTGCCCTTGGCACTTGACCCTTGCTAACCCATTTGGTTCAGCCGTTCAGATAGGGACTAAATCGAATTGTATGACTGATTAAGATAATTTGGAGTTGGAGTAAAATTGAGTGGTAGTAGTATAACAAAACTCGATTCATAATACAACTTCCTAATAATATCTTTTGACATGGAATTTTATAATTGGATATTATATTTGGATCAATAAGAATGTGTTAAGGTCGATGTACGTAGGAATTAAATTGAGCTCTTCTAAACCAAAAACCTAACATACAAACGCTAATTATTTGCGACATACATGATTTTCCTTCTCTTTTATTCACATTCACTTTTTCTTTATCCATATGTAAACCAATTGAGAGCACTAGTGATCACTACTGATCGCATGTCTATCTCGTGTTGCATATTCATCAACTTGCGACACAATGGTATTAATTTATTTTTAGACAAGGTGTAAATTTATACGGTCAAGGGACATGGCACCGTATGAGATATATTATTTATCACACGAGATCACATTTCAACTAATTATGTGGTTTTTAATATGAAGTTATTTGAGATTCTGATTAGTGTCATGTTAATATAAAGTGTCTTTCCCTTTTTTTTTAGCTTCAACTAGGGTCACATGGCTCACTGGATAAGTTATCATCTTACATGATTGTGTTACTACAATGAAAATCTGAATTGTAGCACATGAGACAATATACTATATGTTTGACTGGATAATGATTGATGTTAGAACTTCATCTAGTGTATAGGTAATAGTTGTTTTTTGAGGGTATTAGGGCAACAAACATACATATTATAATGAGTAAATGCACCAATTGACTCATAAATCACATGAAATTCATTAAAAACGATTAAAAGGACACATACATTTTGTTTGTAAATTGCTATGTACTATAACCTATTCGTTGTGTACTTGTGTCAATCTATCATGAAACTTTCACACATTTATTGGCATCCACACACAAACAATATGTTTTTTATGAGAAATGGTCTTCCAATCGGAGTTATTTGGTGCTATTAGAGGACCCCCACCTTTTCACGAGGCATTACCGAAATTTGGTCTTTAAAAAGGAAGGGTAAACAATGTCCAGTACTAGTGTAAAACGATAGGGGTAGTGGGGTAAAGTTTTTTTTTTGGGTTTTTTTTAGGGTCCTTCCAATAGCATCAGTTATCACGACACAACCTTAAATAAAACTATATACATATGTATTTGTCATACCATTCGATCGATATCGAGATTAAATACAAGCACGTGATAATGTTATACTTGTAAATTTTATTGATTCTCAAATACGATTAGTCTTGTACAACAACTCTTTGTTCGAGTATGTCCAAGTTTAAATTAATCGTGTTTGTCAAGGGGCTAAATGATTTATTTGTCTGATTACGCGGAACGACAAATTTCGTCTAGACCATTCATACCTCTACGTAATTCATACTATGCCTAGACATTACCTTTACAACCACTCGGTTAATAATAATGTTTGATGATGACAATCAATTAAGCATACCATTTCACGAGTTGATAACCTTAAGGTCCTTGATGATCTCAAGCCTAAGGTTAATATTATACTACTTATAAAGGATATTACTGATACCACTTATACAATCCTTCCAGTAATGTCCTTGAGGAAGGTCGATCCGATATATATATTTCTCCAACAACTTTAATGTACTCAACTTGATTTCTCCATATATATGAATTGTGGAACATAATCATCAAATGAATCACATTTTAGTCTTATTATATTCACAATATCTGAACCAATATCATTTTTTACTATTAAAGGAATTCTCAAAACAATAAAATATTTAACTTTATAAACTAACCAGCGTAGTTCAATACCTCGAAATAAATAGTCTTATGACATAACTCATATAATTTCAAAACGTGTTTTGGAACTCGAACATTTGAACATTCAAAAACTAAGTAATATATCACAATCATTGTATTATTTTGTGTTTTCGAATCCAAAAGTTTATTATTTATGTATGTGCCTAATCTTTGTCATTATAGAAATATAATATAATTTTTGTTCTTAAATTTTTTAAATTTCTTCATTTGGAAATTTTAGAGACTTTTATTCTTGGATGCATCGATTGTATAAGTACATACACAAGTGGAAATACTTTCTTTAGATATATACGTGCCCATAAAATTCAAAAAGTTTACCTCTTTTGTTTAAACTACGGAGTACTTGGAGTACTAATAAAGGACTCATTATATACTACGGAGTACTCCTGTTTAGTTATTTTCTACTGCTTTTTCCCGTTCGCATCCTTCTTCAAACTACTAATTTGACTAAAGTAACCTGAATATCATATACTTTGGAGATAATTCGACAACACACAGTTGTCTCTCATGCAGCCTTTTGCAGGTCCCGTTTTGCGGATGTAGTTTTACTTTTTCCCCTCTCCTGTCTTTTTGTTAATCTTATCCCCATTGTCTAGAAAGTGAATAGTCAAGATTCAATAAAAAGGAAATAAAAGGGAAAATTTAACTGATGATCTTGTTTTGTTCCTTTCTGCGAGCATGATCCTAGTGGTTTTTCATGTTTTGTAAGGATCAATAGTTCCAGGCAGATGGTCTGATTAGCCAGGAAAATGTTGCTCAGAGGATTAAAACGACTGATGGTTCGGCCTTTTTCTTTTGTTTGTTTTCCACTTTTGGCTGAGCATATGTGTTCTCAATTTTTCTAGTTCCTAATTAAATGGCTTTTTCTATGTGGTTTCACAATTTAGTTTAAGTATCTGTATTTGAGCAAGATATATACGGAGTATATGACAATAACTCTCTCTGTATTTAACCATAATTCCGAACTTGAGATATTTGATCAAACTAGAACTATCTTTTAGAAAGTGATCTAAATATTCATGAAAAGTCTTGTTTAGCTGTATGACTTTCGGGACAAATTAAAGATGAAAAATAAACCAAAGTATCTTCCGTGACATTTTTATAGATTATGCGTTAGAATTAAATTTAAGAGGTAATTAGGCCGCAAGCTAAAAAAGTTATAATTGAATTCGTAGGGATGCTCTCATAGTCTCATGGTTCAAAAAAAAATGAAGCTTATTTCGGGTGAAAATAATACACTCAATCTAAATAATCAAACTCACATGGTCGACCTTTAGCAAACCACAGACGTCGGTGGTAATTAAGTATTCTCATACTCAACGGGGACATTGTAAATTAGTATAAGGTAGAAATAAGTAGCTGCCGAGTTGAGAGACATAAGCAACTTAGGAGGCATTTAAAAATCCAGTAGAACACTTGACTGAGATCCAGAGAAGGTAATTATGGTTTGCAGGATGATAAAACTAATTCTTAACGTCAACAAGTGGTATTGATTAATTACCCTTTCTCAAACTACCGACCTTAACAAGTCTATATTACTATATGAGGAAAAGAATGAGTGTTCAAGAAGCAGTTGAATTTGTAACCACTGACCCAATTGAATATACTGTTGGCCTTTAGTTCAAGTGTCCAAGCTCTTCCATCGACGTCTTTTTCTTCTCCATGAGGGATTATTATTAATGTATTTATGCATTCTGCTGATCATCAAGTAAACTTACATATTCTAGGGCATGATACTTCAATTCTATATGTTAATGACATGCGACAATTAATGAAATAATGCTCTCTGATGGCAACTCTAGCTAAAATCAATCCTCCAACAATCATTAGGTAACAAAGTAGTGATCCCAAATGCATAAATTGATGTCCTGGCCCCATATGGTTCATATAAATGTGCTTAAATGTCAAGACAAGGTCAGAAAATGAATAAGGCCCTACATTTTAGACTTTTAGTTAATATACCAAGTTTTAGAGGTCTTTGTTCTTCCATAACAGAGGCTGAATACTGTGATGTTCAAAGGTATTCATGACTCCTCCTTAACTTGCAAATTATTTTGGTATTGCCTTATACTACAGATAATAAGGTTTTGATCGAGCGGTAAAAACTTAAGTATGGTAAACTTTAAGTTATAAGTTTGGATCAGTAACTCCTCCCTCATTTGTAATTAGTTTATCATCATATGTGGCTCATATGTAAAATAAACAAGCTTTAATATACTAAATGAATATGAGTAAATTTCTTATAATAAGCTCTTTGGTTCAAAAGTATTTATCTTCCACCCCCCCCCCCACCCCTCTTTTTCTTTTTTTTTTTAGATTCAGCTGAAAGTATTTGTGGCCATTTGCAATCTAGGATGATAGGGTGAGGCCATGAAGGTTTACAATCTACCCAATGCAAACCTAAATAATAATTAAGTCAAACATATAGTTTTTAATCATTTAATTGGTTAAATTCTCACATGTTAACCTTAAAATATTATGTGAGTTTTTTAGTCTTTCTTAACTATTGCGTTTTCCATGATCTCAAATTTAAGGATGGTTACTTCCTTCTTTGTTGTTTTTTTGACAAAGATTCAACAACATAAAAGTAAACAAACTCAAGAAGAAGTCATGACTGCCCCAAAGTGTGTAATCCGTCAGGACGTTGTCAGATCATGAGCCCAACCAACAGACGCCCTCTCCACCTTCACTACCAAGCAGACCTTGAAGGTCTTAGCCATTTCCATAATAGATTTAAAAACCCCATTTTCAATTAATTGGTGGTTCCTTCCTTGTATCATGTACCAAATTCTAGATACCATAGTCCATAAGAAGCTCCTTGTTTTGCCTTTGTTTGCTAGAAATTGAAGTTCAAATTTCAATTGGTAATAAACTAAGAATGTCATTTCGGAGTATGAATTCTAACTTCAGACTTGCTACGCCAACATTCTAGCTATGATTGATACAATAATATAATAAATCGATAATGAGTTCAAATTAATCTAATTTGCCAATTGCTTGCAGAACCTATTGCGTACACGTGAGAGTACGTACTCTCCCATATACTTTTATGTACCTTTGTGTATTTTTTGTGTACCTTTGATAAGTTTTTATGTACCACAGTCAAAATATTGTATAATTCTTATTATTAAAGGTACACAAAAGAGTATACAAGATACATAATACGGAGTCTATACCTAAAGTTGAACTTGAGTACCTAATAATTTGCCAATTGCTTGTGTGACGCTTTTAGTTCTAATACATGTTTCAATTCATTTTCCTTCTCCTTTATATCTATTTCCTCATCATTCCATCAACATAAAAAGATACTCCGTATTTCCAATTCAAATAGCCGTTGCCTGTTTCTTTTTGTGTTTCCTATTCTACCGAAAATAGAACCACAGGACATCTTCTTTTATAATGGCCCAAAAATGTGGGGAGTCAGAGATCCTAGGATAGCAACCAACTCCCAAGAAGTCTCAAGTCTCAAGTAGTAAGGTGTCAGCCAACCCCCTTACAAAATCTAATGCCAAATACGATAGTAATTACAAATAACTGAAATAAGGAAACCCAAGCTTAAAAACAGTGACCGCAAAAACCGGGTAAACAGTAAGCCAGATAATCAGCATGAGCCACATAGCTAGAGGCTCTAAATTTTGCATTACCTTTCTAGTGAAGAACTCCCGCTTTTAGGGCGAGTGATGGTAAAAATGCGAGCCACACAGATCCTCTGCATAAATATATGGCTTCTGCGTGAAAAATATGACGCACACTCATTTTTCCTCAGTTATGCTCCCCTCTAACCCTGCCACATAGACCCTCCACTTATGTCTACACTCTACAGTAGTACACTAGTACAGTTCCTAAGCTATTCTCCGAGGAACTCTTTCGATTTGAACTGTCTAGTTTCTATTGGTTCCATTCACTCCCAAAATGCATGCCAAATAAGCTTTTACGTGCAAAGGAAGACTAACATTTTACCCCAACAAAATGTAATGAATTGAATGTGATAGTATAAATCAAGGATACATGATGATGATTGGTTTCTAATTGATTAAACCCAACAGAGATATAATTCGTTATTCAGATGCCTGCATTTATCATTGCATTGAGTGTTCACCCCTTTTGCTGGAAATTAAGGTTTTTTTTTTTCTTTTCGGTCATGGAAGTAAATTTATCATACTCCATAATGAACTAATGATTAATAATGTTATAGCTAGAAACATATAATTGTTTTTTAAGGACAATCAAATATTTGAAACAACTACAATACTATATAGATCCGATTGAGATCTGATCAACTGATCATACCCAGATCAGATGTCTTAGCATTATTTATCAATAATATTTTGTTTGTTTTTTGATAAAATGTGAGCGATTTCCATTCATTTCATTGCATCAAAACAAATACACTTTTTACCAAGGTACTTAGCAAATAGCAACTCAAACTATATGAAATGTGTACATTGGCTACGTGACTACATCCACGCAAAGGATAAGGATAACACTAGTGAGTAGATGGAAAGTAATTTCTGATCAGATATATTAGTTTTGAAGAAATGAGCTTGATTGAGAGCAGCACATGCTTGGTTGATGTGGAATCCAAGCAAAAGTTCATACCAAGATCAGAAGAGGGAGATCAGGCTAGAGTTTCACAAATTGGAAGCTTTGGATGTACATGTATACAAACACACGTACACAGACACATGGCTTGCTGCGGTTGACGATAATTGTGGTCGCACACAATACGGTAGCAAAGTAGGCATACAATATACGTATTCTATAATTCTAGTACGTCTTGATTGTATGCCTTTGCTTCCATAATTCCTTCTTTCCTTTTTGGGGGGTTGAAAGCCACCGCAGCGGGGCCCACTTGATCTGGGTATAGAGGACGTGGCTATTATCTAGTTTTTCTTTATTTGATAGTAGCACTCATTTAATTCCTACTAAAACTTACGGAGTACGTAGAACTCTATTTCTCTATTTCTTTGTTCTGGTGGTTCAATTATTTGTCATCCTTCCAAACACAAGCATCCCACTAATATTCCAAACATTTTTGTATCCATAGTGTTTAGCTAATTTAAGATAATTAGAAGGCATCTTCGTCATTGATATCCAATCTTATTTCAGATTGCACGTCTAACCAAGTTCGCAATTTTGGCATTTACAAGAGCGAGCAATATTGGTCTCAATTATATACCATGATCAAATTCTGGTCTATAAGTCTTCGAACATTCTCGTCTAAATTCATATCCTATTATTTGTTTACTTTTTCTTCATTGTAGTTGTCTATCTCTATTTAGTTGTTTAATCACTTGGGTGCAATTAGTTGAACTGTGCATCATAGATCCGAAGGTGATGTTGTCCCTAAATTAGACAATGAATAAGAACATGGTCCACGATTGATACAATGAGTAATTTAAGTCAGTGTTATATCCTTAAAAACTAGAGGACGTAAACTCTGGATAAGCTTAGATCGTATCAATCAAAGAGGTCATTATAATGTAAGTAATCATTGGGCTCCTTACTTCTTGACTCTTTAGTATACTAATCCTCCTCTTTAATTAAGAAGTTTAATTTGCCTGGTCGATTGTAATATTCTTTGACACCAAAATCATCCTCCAACTTGTCATAGAATCATGCTTAAAACAGTCAAAAGTTGATTACTTGTCATACATGATACCAATCATAAGTTGTTGGTTCTTCAATTCCAACAATCAAATTCGAACAAAGTAAGAATTCTAAATGATCATCAACATGCTTTTAATTAATAAATAAACTGCGTCAATCTCATATATTTTATACATGGAAGAAAAATCATGTGGCTAGTTAAGTAGAGATCACATTATTACATTTAGATTAAAGGTGAAATTGTTCAAAGCTTTCGATATTATTAGTTTAAAGAAAAAAACTTGCATGTAAGAAACGTTCATTCTTAATTAGGAAGCACTAGATAACCAAGTTATTGTTTTATTAATAACCAAGTCATGTGAAATCCATAACCGCTAGATCGAAAAAACCTAGTTTTGACCTCCTTTCTTGATAAATGAATTTAAGAACTAAACCGAGTCTCGCTCCAATGCCTCCTAATTTATCTTTGTTACTGTGTTACACTTCTACTATATATATATTGTCACTACGAATAGTATCACAAATAGAATGTTTTCTTGGTAGTGCATATCTCTGCATTTATGTTGTGGATTATGAATTTATGACTTGTGCTCCAAGTGACCAAGTTGCATGCAAATTGCAGTTTTAACATATAATTTACTTAGTTTATTTTGTTGTGTGGATCACCATAGTCAGACCACACAGTCTCACATGGCCTCATGACATGCATGAACTTTACCTCGCTTTCTTGTTGGGTTTGTACCAGCCCTTGAACCCTTGTCTTGGTGCTTTGAAGGTGCCTACAAAACCACCTAAGCCAAGGAGGGCTAGTATTTACCTCGCTATCTTGATAAGTATCAAAGTCTGAACCTCTGAGCCTCCGAGGATTAGGTTTTCGCGATCCAATTTCATGATCTTCGCATAAGTATCTTGGTCTGGGAAATTAGTTCACTACTGGTTTAAGTTTCTTATCAAATTAAAATATCTATCTTTTCTGCATGTCCCTCATTTAATGTTTTATTTGGTGATTAGGAATTCAATTACTTCGTATTAGGCTATTAGCCAGCGAACTAGCGAAGGCCGCGAAGGCATGCAAGAAGCTAGCTACACCTATCTCTGACCTAGGTTCTATTAGCCTGTCAATTGTGTATGTATACTTTTTTTGGAACGGCATGTGACCGTAGTGCACTTAATAGTTAACTAATCTTTATACCAAAAAACAAATAGTTAACTAATCTTGCTTTACCTCTTAATTGTGACAAGAGGTTCTTAAATTAATTTATCAACACATAACCACTCAGTCTACTTCTATGATTGTCTAGTCGTGAAAAACATGGAAAGAAAAATGAGGCCACTCTATTTGTGTATACAAATTTTTAGGAAAGACCGTCTACTTTTATTCTAGTTATAGCTAGGTCTATATGTTTTTATTGGCCATATGACTCTGTCTACTTTTAACATAAATAGACGGTCTCTCTCCAAGACTTTCTGGTGTACACAAATTCTCCAACATTGTTTCAATTAATCATATATATTTGAAATTAAGATTCACTTCAAGTGATACTCACTGATTGTATAAACTCAACTATAAGAAACCGAGTTTGTCGGAAAGGAGGACAAATAATTAATTAAAAAGAAATGAAAGAAACTAAAGTAACAAGTTTGATAATCGAAAGGAATTGAAATTATTGAACAATTTTTGTTTAATAACTAGGTGTGAGCCTGTGAAGTTTTATCATCAACCTCGGTGTGAGGTTTTATAACATCAACCTCGGTGTGGCTTCCTAGTGAGAGGTGAATTATAAACTTGTAGAGTGCATGGGTGTGAAATTAAATGAGCGTTCAAGTGAAGAAGTTATCGGTGAAATCCGACTCGTTGATGGATGTCTATCTGGTTATGCACAATTATATTATACAAATGAGACCTATGATCACACTTATGCACAATTATATTATACAAATGAGACCTATGATCACACTTATGCACAATCCTATTAATTTGGCCAAACGATCATTGGCAAGGTACTACGGAGTATTTGGAAAAATCTACGTACAAATTTACTGGTGATTTTCTACTTCTCGAATGTATGCTATGACAGTAAGACGAAGTTTTCCAAAATATTCAAATAAAGTGGGGATGTGGTTCTTTGTTGCTCTAGTAGTATTCAAAGATAAATTGAGTTGAGTCCACAAAACTCTCTCTCTCTCTCTCTCTCACTCTTACTCTCATCAATAGTAAAATCAAAATTGACTAATAAAGTATTTAAACATAAAGATCATAGCAAAACTTTTACGTATTGTGTGAACTTATCAGTCTCTTTCAGGGGTGGAAAAGAAACCCAAGGATGGGAATTATTTAACTTTGGAGTTTAGCAGAGACTGAACAGAACAAAAGGAATAATGAACTAAAAACACATGATCATTGATCAGAAAGGGAAAAGCTAAGGTACAAACGTTGATAAACTTGACACTGCGCATATGGACGGTCATACACATAAGCAAATCTAATCTTATAGTAGCCTGCAACTTTGCGTTATTATATTATTATGGTTCGATTATGATCATCACATACAGTATATTTATATACATTTCCAGACTAAGTACGAAAATAACTGTATTATGACTGCAAACTTGTGCGGCAAAGATTGTAAGGATTCATACCGTGGACACTCATGATTGAATTAATCTAGTGGTGATGAGAATGCTTTATTTACGGAGGCACACGACTCGTGTACTAATTATTTGTAATCTCTCACACACACACCCTGATTTGGGCCTCTTTGCTTTGCTTTTGAACTTTGACCTTTGACTAAGGGGCACGTGCGTAGCATCTTTTGACCACCCTCCCAAATATCTCTCTTGAGAGGATTCCGGGTGTCGCACGTGCAACTTCCCGACACATTAATACATCCCACTGTCATTTTTAACTTACTTTAATCTTAGGTTAGTGAGGAAAAGAAGGGAGGGGTTAAGGTTAAAATTATTTTACTACGGCTTGCTTCTACTACGTTTCACCTTTGGATTCTTGTGTTGATTATTTCGAAACATAGAATGGACGAATCCTATGGTATGGCCGAGACAGTGCCGTTATTTCCTTAACCATGTTCCCATTTCAATTAAAGCCCCTTTGTCTTGGTTCTTCCACTAGAGTGAGTCTCCTCTAAGAAACACTTTTGTTGGAACGAATTTCGTGTTTTTGCTCTATTTTTGATTGTTGGAGGACTCGTACATTTCGATTTCAAGACTTATGTAGAGTTTTTAGTCCTGGCCAGGGGAGAGGCTATATTATGCCCTGCCTATGCACGCGCATAGGCAGTGGCAAGGGGTATTATCTATATAGTGACAATGTGTGTATAAGACTATTCTAGCTGAGTTGGTTATGTACCTTTTCTTATTTCTAATTCTTTGAACTAGCGATTGGTTGCGGGTTCGAGTTCAAGGAATGACATATTGTTCTTTTTTTTTCAAGCCTTCTAAAGTCTTGTACGTTTCGAGTCTTATAAGTTTAAAGACCATTTAACCAAAAAAAAAAGATCATATACGTTAGGCACTTTGAACTTTCAGATTAGACCTCTTTTCTAACTTTTTTTTATTTTACTATATCTAAATATCTATTAAACATACTAAAAATAGGTCTCCTTAAGAAAACTACCCCTCCCCCCCCCCACCCACCAAAAAAAAAAATCATATCTTGTATATAAAAGTGCATACCCTATTCAAAAATCCTGGATTGGCCACTGGTCCTGGCACTGGTAAAAGAATCTGTTGTTTGATTTGAGGACACGACAAATTAAGATTTGATCATATGTTTATCCATTCTTCACAAATCTAGCTAGCAATCCTTTGTCAGCTCATTGCACCTACTCAGATCCCAAACATCTTATAATTATAGAGTTTGGTGTCTAAGTTCAATAACAAGTTAAGATTATCGAAGCGAAAACAGTAACTAGCAACATTTCTATCATATTGAAAGAAATAAGATTGATGGTCAAAACCAATTTTTATCAAAAACATACACACGAAAATTACCATATTATTGTCAGTCAAATTATCATTATATATTAATACAATGCATTGACTGTCACACCAGATATTTACTAATGAGAAATGTTGTATATTTGTATAGTGAAAACTAATCTTTACACCACTCTATTTTATTTTTACACTCCCATTAGCTTCTTCAATGTGAGAGTATGAATTTTTATGCATGAATCTACTCATCTCACATGAGGAGTGTAAAAATCAAATATGAAGTGTAAAAATCATTTCCTTGTATCTGCCAAATCTATGCCAAATATGGAGTATTCATACCGGTAGTAGAGATAGTATCCTTCGGTATTGAAGGCAATGAGTAGCCCCTTCCAAGTTTGGTTGCTCCATTCGCAAGAGTTAAGATTCGAATTTTTGACCACTTGTTTAAGGGATGAGAGCCCTTACCGTTTACACCAACCAACTTTAATATCTATGCCAAATATGTTTTTTTGGTACAATGGAGCAACTAATGTTGCGGGGAAGGGGGTATGAAGATTCGAACCTGGGACATCCTCTAGACAGGTTGAGTTCCCAACCATTGGGCCAACCTTGAACCTCATATCTATGCCAAATATGTTGAATCACACATTAACTGATTAACAGAAATATTATGTTTTTTTGGGCCGAACGCATTAAAGTTCCAACGTATATGTTCGAATTGGATCAGACTGCGTACAAGTTGACAGAACGAGGCCAAACTATTAGCGGTCAGCGGCCCATCAACTCCACAGATCTCCATTACTCTTAGACACGAAACTAAGAGCCAAGAGGTACCAGTGAAAAACATTGAATTTCTTTGATGAGCCAAAAGAGCTAAACAATATGGAACTTTATAATGTTTTGTCACAAACCTTTTGACTTAATTTGATAACTATATTTATCTCCAAATTAAAATGAAAAGTCCTATATGAGTCAATTATCTATAAGTTGGGATTAGACCATTTTAAAATAGTCACTAATTAACTTAAAGTGATCCGTTTTTATAGTGTTGTTTATAAAAAGTGACCACTTGACCCAACTTTATGACATATACATCTTTAAATCAAAATAAGATCTTTATTTTTGATACATAGTGAAGTTTGATACCATCTTATTTATATAAATTATGCCTTAAAAAAACCTATATAGTTAAAAGCTTTGGGTAAAAATGGAAATCCACTTATGTACTTCTGTCTTATGCCCCCTACCCTCTACGGAGTATTTCTCTACTCTCGTCGTTTGTTTCCGGTTAATTAGATTATATATTATTAAAAGACATGGTTAAATTCTAACTTAAAATTAGACATAGTCACCCATTTTAAGTCTTATAGTGACCATTTCAAGTCAAATCGTGATGACTTTAAACCCATCTAATTTTAAATTTCAAATTATAAACTAACATTAGTTAACCTTTAGTATTTAAATGAACTGATGTAATTAAGGATCTAGTTCAAACAAATGCTTCATATTTACCTTTTTTGTTCTCCAATGTTCATTTTCTAATTTTTTTTTTAAGTACTTGTCCATTTTAAAAGCACCCGACATTGGAAGACACTAGAATACCAATGATCGTAATAGTAATTTTCAATGCCATCCTTTAACATTTTCGATCTTCCCTATAGTAAGAAGTTTTGAGAAAAAATATAAGCTAATACTCGGTAACATCTAAGATAAATACTACATGTACTTGATGAGTGAAAAAAAAGGAAAACCCCTCATTCACAAGCCTACAAGAGACATGAGAAAAAAGTGGCTGGCACTTAAGACAAATCGAAATCATATTACTGACATAGTGACATAGGTATCCTAGATGACTTCTATTGTTCTATTATGGATTTATGGTCAACCTCTTCACTACCATTAATATCAGTGAAATTAACGAAGGCACACTTTGGAGGCTGAAAGCTATATTCCTCATATCGCACAATCGCACTACACCATCGAGAGGGTGAACAATTCCAATAGGGACAGTCAAAAACAAAATGCTATGGAGGTGCGGGGAATCGAACCCCGTGCCTCTCGCATGCGAAGCGAGCGCTCTACCATATGAGCTACACCCCCAATTGTTAATACGCATCTTATCATATTTTGTAATTAACAATTAATAATGATTTACTTGCTCCTCCGTTTAGAGTTCTGACAAGCTCCAGAGACACAAGATCCACCATGCAGTACGTGGCTGGCTTTTGGTACCTGGAATCCAAGTTACATATTTTGATCACCAGTTTCATTAATAGTGTTTTCTCCTTTAACAAATATATTATGATCTTAAATAGAGGTGATCAGCGAAAGCATTAAGGAAAAACCAAATGGTCGTTTTCTTGATGTGTAATGAAGGTCGACAAAGTCATGATCTTTGATTTCTTATCTATCAATCGTCATTTGTGAGGTTTTTAATTCAACCAGATCCAAGGATAATTCTGTTTATGAATTTTCCTATAATTATTTATTGATGACATATGCGATTGATGTCTCAATCTAAAATCCACTACTAGATGGTTCGAAACTTTCGAATCAAAAATCTTTGCTAAGCGAATGTATTTAAAATTAAGATGTTCCCCATGGTGATTATAAATTATTACAAGGACGGTCTTTTTATTTATTTTTTAAATAGACAACATTATAAATTGAGTCAGATTGATAAAAGATGACCAATCTAACCGTGAAAATGACTACTTGAAGGCGCTATGCCTCCACCTATCATTTTATGTTCCTTTTTTCTTTAGATGACCATTTTTTTTTTTTTTTTGATAACGTAGGAACCGCAGCCGCTATCTTTGGTGCGCACGGGATAAACCCACGGATGTGTGCAAGGTTCATGAAAATAAGTATGAAGAAATACATAAAATTAGGAATATCTCCTCTCAATTTACATCACTCACTTACATTTACATATTAAAAGTTTATATTAAACTACAACCATCAAAATAAATCGAAATTATCTACGGGAAAAAGAAGAATTGAGATAAAAAAGATGTTCAAGCTCCGCAAACATGTGGTTCTAGACCAAACTCATCAATCACTATTATAAATCACCATGAGTAACATCTCCGTATTATGATAGCACTTGAATAAAAGACTAAAAGAATCAAACCATCCTGCTATTCCTACATAAATATATTCTATTAAATGAGAATTTTGGAGGACATTTATCATTTCTACACCTTAAACAACTCTATTAAATGAGATTTTGAAGGACATTCATCATTGTACCTATGCGAATCTGCTCTCAAATATGATTTCATTTCTTCGAATTTCAAGTTGCTTTTGATTATGCGGAACATCGTCCATAGATGTCTTTCCTTTTTATAGTTTGAGTGAAGCATAGGGAGTCCGTCAAAAGGATGACTGGATGAGTATTCACATAATTTGTCTACAAAGTGAGATTTACTAATGCTTAAAACTAGAAGAGTTAGATTAGCCACATACGAATTCAAATTATCCGAGAGTTTTTCCAAGCTCAAATCCTCGTATTCCCTCGCCGTAACATTAGGTGGTCTAGTATAACAAAGAAAACTGATCGTCAAGAACTCAAGACTAAAGAGGGCCCCTTTTTTGGCTATTGGTCCCTTGTGTGTTGCTTAAGGCCGAAAAGTCTACGAATTTCATTTTGTAAACAACCCAAAAAATGAACACTTCTTCGAAATTTCAATGATCACCCCCTCCAAGTCCAACTTCATTTGAGTCTCCTCGTTCTCTCTCTCTCCTCCCCTGTCTCCTTCTATTGTACATACACGTATTCAAACCACAACTCTTAAAAATCCCCTCTACATATCAGTCCACTTTTACCTCCCAACTAATGGTAGCTTTGCAAAATTCTCAAGCTGACATTTTTTTCGAGTTGTTTAAGGTGTAGAAATGGCAATTCTAGAGAGCATACAGCTCCATGAGAAGGTATATGTTGCTCTAGGAAATGAAATGCAAGAAGAAGAAGCTCTTTTGACTTTGAATTGGGTTATCAAAAAGTGGTCTTCTCATCATCCTATCTCAATTATCATTCTTTTCATCAGTTCTTCATCTGGCCATGACTTTGTTTATACACCATGTAAGCAATTCACCAATGTTTTGTTCTTCATTCTTTCTTTAGATTATGGTAAGACTTTTTATTTGCGTGTCATCCTTGCGCATTAGCCATGCTAATCTTCTCTGTCGCGTTCCAATTTTTTCCGAATGAATGTCTCCGAAGAGACATATATATAGTATAGTAGTTTGTCAAATTATAACATGATGGTTTTTTTTTTTTTTTTTTTTCTGTAGTTGGGAAGCTGCCTGCAAGTTCTGTGAGTGACGATAAATTACAGATTTTGAGGAAGTGTGAACAGGAGAAAAATGATCAGCTTATTTCCAAATGCATAGCCTTTTGTGCAAAGGTATCCTGCTACTATAGTCATCATTGTCATGCGTACGTAACATTTTTTGAGCTAACTGGGAAATGGTGGCTGTTACTTTTTTTTTTTTTAATAGACAGTTGACATGGATTTATTCTCTTAATCACTAACCAAGAATTTTTATTGTCAATTTTGTAGGTGAAAGCAGAGGTACATAAGATTGATAAACAATATGATGAACCAATTCAAAACACTATGGTTGACTTAATTATTGAGCATAGGATTACTAAACTGGTTATGGGAATGACCTCTATGAGGTCCTCTTCAGAGTATGTTACATTGTTAGTTTGTTACTGTTTCTTAAGTAGTTCCAAATTATATTATGTGCTGAAATATAAGCGGTTTTTTTTCTCAATACTTAATCTTTCTTTAGGGGTTCAAAGAGTGCAATTAGTGGCTCATTCTACGTGCACCGGAACAAGCCCGAATTCTGCGAATTGTACATATTATGTAGGGGGAAATCGGTTGTTCTTAAGGAGGACAATGATGAAGGGTACATGGAGGACGAGGACGGAGTAATTGTTGCAAAATTGAAGCAAAGAGGCAGTTTTAGAGGTTGGTTAGGGAAAATGATATCTCATGGTCATGCAAAAGCCCCAACATGCCCTTCATCGCGATCGTCGACGACTAGCATGGATTCAGATTCTCCAGTCTCAAGGAATAATAGTAACCACCAGTGGGAACATTATGAACAAGAAATTGAGGTGTACTTTAAGGAGTTGTTGTTAGGGTCAAGTTCAAGGGAGGATAAGAAAAATGTGGAGGAAAATGGGTCAAGTGTGAATAGTCCAAGTGAACATAACATTCTTGATAGTATAGAGGTAAGTGTTTTGGTACCAACTACTACAGTTTTATTCTTGTTGGAACTTAGAAGCATGGGTTTGGCCTACTTTAAAAGAGTAGTTGCGGGAAGATGATGCCTGGTTTAGTTGTATTGTACAGCCAATCTTCTTTTCTTCTTACACTTTTTGGCATTTTTTGACTTTGGAAGATACTAAAATATCGGTGATGAAAAGTTAGATTGGTTTTTGTTGGAGCATAAAAGCCGAGAACTCCCTGTCTATGTTTGTCTTTAAAATTATGTAACTTGTAAGGCTGTACTGTATATGTGAAGACTTTAATGTCTCCGTGACTTTAACTAGTACAAAGTTCTGGTCTTTTATGACTTAAACGAAAAACAATTGTGCCTTCTTCACAAATTTACTACTTAGATGTATGTCATGCCCTCATGCACCTAATTAGTTATGCAATTGTTGAACCTATGTGGTCTCTTATGGAAAAGAAACCTCAAGTCTCTCTTAAAAGTCTTTAACGTTAAGATTGACTCGAACCTACAAAAAAAAAAAAAAAAAAAAAAGAACATGAGCTTGAAATATAGTAGTCATCTACTCCTGTCGTAACCACTGTTTTTGCTACGTAGCAATACTGTAGACATGGTAGCATATAGCTCCGTTTTTTGGGGGGTGGCGTGGGGACATTGGACTATTATTGCATTACTACTTGTATGCCTTGGATGAAGGATCGATTTGATCAAGAGAATTCTAATTCCTGTGCCTTTATCGACCTTAACTTGATCACAAGCTTAATGGCCTAGATCATTTTAGTCCTATGTTCCATATTTTGTGAATGTTTCAGCTGCAAAATCATTTGATTGAATATAGTAGCTTCTGTTTGCATAAATATAAGAAACATGGGAGTATCATCTCTGCTTCATAGGCAAGTTAAGGTTTTAGTAGTCGATTTTGAGCACTTCCTCTTCCCTGAATAAGCACTGCCCCGTTTAATTTCCTTTGATATCTGCATTTGTGATACTTCAGGATGTTGGCTATAGAATTGAAACACTGAAGAGGGAGATACTCGAGGCACGCAAATCGGTTCAGTTTAATCAGAATGAGGCCAAGACTGAAGTTGACAAACAAGCCAAAGCTCTGTGGGCTATTTGTTTGTGCAATCACCGGGTAATCTGTCGCACATCTTCCTCTCAAAATTTTCATTGAATATCAGAACTATACCAATGAAATCCTTGTGTAACCTATGCTAGGCTGAGCAACTTGAACCATGTATAACTGAAGAGATTGCTGCAAGGAATGACATAACTAAAGAAATAGACAACATCAAAGAGCAGCTTTATGAAATCCTGACTGATGTAGAAGAGAACAAGAATCGACTAAGCTCCTTGCTCGAGCTCCAGTCTGAGCTTTCGAGTAAACTCCAAGTTTCTACACTTGCGAAGCTGGGAGCCAAGGCTCAGCTGGAGAATGCTGCGATTGTGAGGGTTGAGTTGGTTAGAGAAATTGAGGAATTGAGGAAGCAGAAAGATATTTTTCAAAGAAGGATTGAGTTTTGTAAAGAAAGGGATGCAATTGCTATGGCTAATGCTAGGATGACTAGTGATCAGTTAAGCTGCAGTTACAGGGAATTCAGTGCAGACGAGATTGAATTGGCTACAGATAACTTTGCTACATACAGGAGATTGACATGCGGTAGGGATTGGACTAGAGTTTATAAGGGTCGGATCAACCGCTTGTCTGTTGCAATCAAGGTGCTCGGTTCAGATGCTGATTTATCCCAAGAGACTTTTCGGGCTAAGGTAATCATACTTTCTGCATTTTAGCAAGCCGTGTAGTTATATGGAAGTTTAGTTTCTTATTTCCTAACTGTTAGGAAACTCACATTAGAGGGTCGATCACATGAGAACAAGTATATATGCGCTTGGAGTTCGATTACTAAATATGTCCTTGCCTGGCAGTTAGTACTTGGTACTTAGTACTATATACAATGGACAGTATATCCATTTTGATACTGTAGAAGGTGTTTGTACATAGAACCTTTTCGTCACTGAAGTCTGAAATATGCTACTTCAAACTGGCTATGAGATAATGTTCATATGAATTCAGTAGGAATAAAGCATTCTCAAGGGAAGATTATATTTGTTTTTCAATGAAGAAGAATTAATGGTTTGATGCAGGTGAATCTCCTTGGAAACATCCGTCATCCACACATCACGGCTTTCATGGGCTTCTGCTCAGAGCTGAAGTCCTTAGTTTTCGAGTACATGTGCAATGGTTGCTTAAGGGACATCCTGTTCTCAAGGACAAAAAGCAGGGCACTCCAATGGCACCATAGAATTCAGGTTGCAGCCCATGTAAGCTTGGGTTTGAGCTTCCTCCACCTGGCTGAGCCAAGGCCCATTGTCTATAGCGGGCTCAATGCGTCCTGCATCTTCCTGGACCGGAATTTCGTGGCCAAGATCCATCCCTTTGAGCTCACACCATGCTGTGATGAGGTTGATGTGCAAGAAGATGTGAGTGCCTTTGGAGACTTACTACTTCAGCTCCTTACCGGGAGGAACTGGGCAGGGCTTGACCAACAGGCAATGTTAATCGACAAACAGGACGTCCTTGAAGCATTGGATGACAATGCTGGAGATTGGCCTGTGGAGTTAGTAGAGGAGGCGGTTGGGTTAGCCATGAAATGTCGGTCTGTAAAATTGGAGCACAATGTAGGCCTGAAAATGTCTTCAGTGACAAAAGAATTGAATAAGCTGAAGAAGAAGGCTGATGATATAGTTAACAAGACAGAATATCAGATGGGAACTGAAGATGGCTTGTGGTGCGGAGAGGAGTCGACCCGTGTTCCTCCCATGTTCTTCTGCCCCATATTTCGGGTATGTCTATGCTTGTTACACCCAGCCTAAGAAGTAAGAACCATTTCATTGAAACTTCGAGAACTTTTACAAGCTCGAGTTTGCACCAAAAAGAAAACTGGTCTTTTTGGCATTGTTCATAGCTGAAGAACCATATCATTCAAGTGCCAGCCTTCTACTAGTAAGCATGTTTTTTGGTATGTGGTTGGTGATTGTGTGGAAATTTTGCAGGTGGTGATGGACAATCCGCATATTGCAGCTGATGGAAACTCATATGAGTTGGAAGCTATAGAAGAATGGTTGCGCATGGGGCACGATACTTCCCCTGTGACAAACCAAAAGCTCAAGCATAAACATCTCGTCCCTAACAAAAATCTACGCTTTCTTATCCAAGATTGGCGTAGTAGCAAACACTGATACCTGCGCTAACATAGTTTAGATTAGCTTTGAATCATTTTACTTGTATGATGTAGCTGTTCTGTATCTATTTTGCCCGGTAAATTGAATATGTAGGACGTTCTTTGTGCATAATGATAAATGGGGATTACTAGATTAGTTTTCTCCTTGGTTGCCATTTTCTCATTCTCCTATATCTTTTTGCGTATAAACTAGATGAAGAACCTGAAAGGGTTACTCAACTTGCTCATTATTATTTTCCACCTTACCTTGTACAAGAGAAAAATCATATACTAGCCAAGACAATGATGAAAGGAAGAAGCTCTTAAACGAGAAATGTAATAGAGAAGGGGAGATGTGACTTCCTTAGAAAAGTTAAACAACCTTCACAATAATTTAACAAGAAGTTGGGAAAAGCAACGAAAATCATGATTCAGTTCCTATAGATTATTTTTAATTGCGATTGAAGGTCAGTTTTTTTAGGCAGCCGGAGGTCAAAGGTTGAGCTAGAAAGATGACAAAAGGAAAGGTATTCATACATCAACAACCACCAACTTTTAAAAGTTCATAGTCTAGTATAAGAAGCAACTTGTACCTAGGCATCTAAAGGCGATGAGAGTGAAAATGGTGAATGCAAAAGAGGAAGAAACATGGGGAGATCAGCAGAAGGATCTTTTCAGTCCATACAAGATGGGGAAGATGGTGGAGCTCAACCTGTCGCACCGGGTGGTTATGGCGCCTTTGACTCGGTGTAGAGCGTTAGGTGGCATGCCAAACAAAGCCATGGTTCAGTATTACTCTCAGCGTGCTACTAGTGGAGGCCTTCTCATCTCTGAAGCCACTTTCATATCTCCCTCAGCCATCGGGTAAGATTTTCACTCCCCTGCTTTCCTATGAACAAAACTTGGTTCTTCCTTCTCCTTTTCTTTCCCTTGATAAAAAGTGGTTTCTTGTATGCAAACCAAACAGTAACTCTTGTGTGAGATGGTCTTACCAATTGCTTACTGAAGTTTGAATAATAAGACGTCGTTTCTGCATAAAACGAGTGATACTATTATTATCATTGGATAAACAACCTCTCCCTTCATCATTTCAAACCATATTTCAATGACAATAGAATTCTGTAACAATGATTTACAATGCTTTTTTTTTTTATGAACTTGAAGATATCCTCACAGCCCGGGGATTTACCTTGAGGAACATGTGGAGGCATGGAAGAAAATTACTGATGCAGTTCACTCCAAAGGGGCATTCATTTTTTGTCAATTGTTTCATGTAGGACGTGCCTCGCACCTTGGTAATATCATGCACCCCCTCTTCAGCTAAATTTCCCCATTTACCATCACTTAGCAAGTACATTTAATTTATGTGCTTGTAAGAATGTACATTCTATAAACAAGACAATACAGATGAAGTTATTTCATATATGTGCTTCCAAGTGAAATGAGATAATGGAGTACCTGATATATTCCACTTGTGCTACACTGCTATAGCATATCAACCCGGAGGAGCAGCACCAATATCTTCAACAAACAAGCCCATATCAAGCAGGTGGAAAATTCGATTGCCCGATGGATCACTCACTGATTATTCAGCTCCCCGAGCTTTAGCTTCTTCAGAGATACCTGAGCTCATCGAAGAATACCGCCAGGCAGCCATAAATTCTGTTCGAGCTGGATTCGATGGGGTTGACATTAATGCCTCCTTTGGCTTCCTGATTGACCAGTTCTTGAAGGATGGGGTCAATCATAGGATAGACGAGTATGGGGGATCTATCGCGAATAGATGCAGACTCTTGATGCAGATTCTCAATGCTGTGGTTGAAGCCATTGGGATTGAAAGAGTGGGGGTGAAAATATCCCTAACACTGTATCACGAAGATGCACCTGATTCAGACCCACCTACCCTAGGCTTAGCAGTGGTGGAGAGACTTAATAAGCGGCAGGAAGAACTAGGACTTAAGCTGTCCTACCTCGTCATTCAAGCAGCAACTCTCGCACATGGCATTAGTGAAACCGATGCTGCGCTGCTGAGGAAATTCAGGGAAGCATACAAGGGAACCTTCATGGTCACTGGAGGGTTCAGCAAAGAGCTGGGGATGAAAGCCATTGCTGAAGGTAGTGCTGATCTGGTTGCTTATGGCCGACTTTTCATTTCGAACCCTGATGTTGTCCGTCGCTTCAAGGTTGATGCTTCACTGAATGCGTACGATGATGCCACATTCTATACACATGATCCTATAGTTGGTTATACTGATTACCCATTCTTGACTGCAAATAAAGAACCCTGAATGATGTTAGTTTTGTTATTGCTCTTGATATTTTTAACCCACTTGGCCATTTCTGCCTAAGTTTGTGTAACACGAGTAGCTTGGTTACAGTAATATTGTGGTAGGACAGCGTATCAGAATAGTGATCAACAATAATACATACCGTATCAGAATAGTTTATGTCAAGTCAGGTGAAACTGTGAAAGAACAGTTGAACTAGGATCTTGACAGGGAGCTCCCTCTCCTTTTCATCTTCTTAGACCAATTTCCAGAGTAACCTGAATTTATAGCTTGCCGATAGAGGATGTTTGCTTGTAAGAAAATATTTCCCTAGTCGGCTGACGTATCTTTAAAACAGCAATGATATTTACCTGCGATATACTCACATGTCATCAGTTCTCACCACTCATCAGTGGCTAGAATGTGGGGCTTCTTGGACCCTTATGTTGTTGTTTCTTGACTAAAGTCAAAGGTTGAGCTTGAAAGAAAACGAACAAGAAAAGGAAAGATAACAAATAAGAAAAAGACAATGTGTTCACTTAACAACCACGGGTTACCACAAACTTTAACATTGTACTAGTATTAATGCAAGAAGAATCTTCTTCTGGTGCAGCAAAACATAGAGTGAAAATGGTAAAGGCTAAGGAAGAAGAAACATGGGGAGATCAGAGGAAGGATCTGTTCAGTCCATACAAGATGGCAAAGGTGGTGGAGCAAGAGTTGTCACAGCGGATAGTTATGGCAGCTATGACTCGATGTAGGGCTATAAATGGCATGCCAAATCAAGCCATGGCTCAGTATTACTCTCAGCGAGCAACCAGTGGTAGCCTTCTCATTTCCGAAGGAACTGTCACCTCTCCTTCAGCCATCGGGTAACCTTTTCACTCTTCTCCCCCCTTCTCCAATATTAGGTTGTGCCACCAGTAGCTCCAACAAAAGTTGTCTGAGATGAGATGTTGGAGGCAACCAGTCTTTATATGCTGCTCGCAAGTGAACTTCATACAACAACCACAACATCAGAGCCTTAATTACCGAATTGATTTGGGATCGGCTAACATGAATCGTCATATTAGGAACCACCAAATATATAAACACAATATCATAAAGTTTCTTTAAACAAAAGAACATTCAGTATGAAAGAAAAAAGTTTTTAAAACAACTCGAATGAGCTTCATGCTGCACTATAAACCCTACTAATAAGGGCTGGTATTTATGAACTGAAACCTTCTGAACAGAGTTAAGCAGTGTGTCGTGCTAAGCTGGACTGAGATTTCTTCTAAACTGAGACTTCAACTCTTGGACTCATTGAAACCTTACACCAGCATACTCAATTGGAAGTACATATTAACATCTTACTAATGACACAGAGATATAAGGGGAAAAAAGCAACAGAAGCCGAGCAGAGCTGTTTGGATGGAAATCTAATTAAACTGTAATTGAACTAAACCCAAATTGCTGCTGTTGTATATGAGAAGAACAAGACCTAAAATTACTTCAAAGGTATATTACGAGACTGCCAGTCCGGGGCATCAATGATTAAACGACTAAACACATAACAACCTCCCTTTGCCATATTCCTAAACCATTCTTCCATTAAAGGAGGCTTTTTAAAAACTCATCAAAATTGCTTTCTTGTGACGATTAACAGATTGCTAGACAGATGACTCCGAATCAAAATCTCCTATGCAGGTTTCCTCACTGTCCACGAATTTACCTTGAGGAACAAGTTGAGGCATGGAAGAAAATCACTGATGCAGTTCATGCCAAGGGAGCTTTCATTTTCTGTCAATTGTGGCATGTAGGACGTGCCTCACACCTTGGTATTAACTACTAACATGCACCCTTCAGCTGAACTTTTCATCAAGTAGAATAACAAGAATCCTAGTAAATCTACGTAAAAGTTAAATCATTGTTTTGTTCTAATTTCTAAATGAGGAACTAAGTGAACCACCAATGCCACTTACATTGAGAAAAGAAGTCTAGTCATATGGACCTTGTTTGTTCCTTATACTGTCGCCGGGTAATCACATGTCAGTAGAAGAAATATATAATTCAATCCCATAAAGTTCACATTTCTGCAAAACATCCAGAAAGAAAATGAGAAGTCTAACTTTCTCTATACTGTTAACATACATGTTCTACTATGTCATGCTTACAAAGTTATAATTATATATAGAGCACATTGTAAATTTGTATTCATATTCTTATAGTTCAACGGATACGGCTCTCATTTGATTTCATGAGGAAGACACCACAAAAAAATTATATCATGTATCTATGTGACTAAAATGAGTCGAGTATCTGCTATTTTCAATTTCTTCTGTAGCCTATCAACCTGGAGGAATAGCACCAATCTCTTCAACAAACAAGCCTATATCAAGCCGGTGGAAACTACCCTTACCTGATGGATCACTCACGGGTTATTCAACTCCCCGAGCTTTAGATTCTTCCGAGATACCGGGCCTTATTGAGGAATATCGTCAGGCAGCCGTAAATTCTGTTCAAGCAGGGTTCGATGGGGTTGAGATTCATGCAGCCTACGGCTACCTCATCGACCAATTCTTGAAGGATGAGATCAATGATAGAATAGATGAGTATGGCGGATCTCATGAGAACCGATGTAGATTATTGATGCAGATTCTCCAAGCTGTCGCTGAAGCCATTGGTATTGAGAGAGTGGGGGTGAAAATATCTCCAACGGTGCACCACAAAGATGCCCATGATTCTGATCCACTTGCCCTGGGCTTAACATTGGTGGAAAGACTTAACAAGGTCCAGGAAAAACTAGGGCTTAAGCTGTCTTACGATCAAATTCAAGCAGGATCACTTGCATATGGAATTAGTGAAGGTGAAGCTGAGCTGCTGAAAAAACTCAGGAGAGCATACTGCGGAACCTTCATGATCAGTGGAGGGTTCAACAAGGAATTGGGAATGAAAGCCATTGATGAAGGTGATGCTGATCTCATTGCTTATGGGCGACTGTTCATCTCGAACCCCGATGTAGTCCATCGCTTCAAGGTTGATGCTCCACTGAATGCGTGGGATGATGCCACGTTCTATACCCATGATCCTGTAGTTGGTTACACTGATTACCCGTTCTTGAATGCGAATAGTAAATTCTGAATGGACAATGGTGTTAATTCTGTTATGTGCCCTTAATATTTGTATCTCATTTGGCCATTTCTGCCTGAGTTTCTATAACACAAGTAGCTTGGATACGGTAATGATATGTTATTATGGTAATGATATGTAGCAATATAGTTATTTTAAAGAGGATCATGGTTAAAGATTTGAGCAGAAGAGGCTCAAATTAGTATAGACTCGGTGCAGCTAGATCCTTGGATGGGTTACATTAAAAAAATATCGTGCTTCGCAAAAAACGATTTTTGTTATAAGGACCTTAAACATCACTAGGCTATTTAACTATTTCACTAACAACCATTAACTTGAGATAACTGCTCCACCACTCCATACGAAGGATGCCCCAAATGTATGTTTATGCCTCAACTCTGCTACCACCAGTCTTACCACCACTGCGAGGATGTGACGTCCACCATTCTGGATACATAATTATATCAAAACACTGTGACAATTCGTGACTTGCACGATTGCAATGTGTAAGATGCAAATGACCGTGATTATTGCGAAACCCTATAATTCGAGCCACCAGCAGTAGGTGATACAGCCCAAGTCGCAAAACTCAGAGCATGCTTGGCTACTTGTCTCGTCCCTCTTCGTACTTCTTTTTCTTGTATTAGCCTGGAATAAACCTAATTCAAATTCAGCAATGGCTCGGTACCCAGGTGGAGCACACATTAGCGAATTCTATGTCAAGCCCCATCAAAAATTCACGCACACGTTCTTCATCTAGTCACTTGTGAAACTCTTACGTTACACATGAACATCTTGGGAGGACATCAAAATCGTTAATGTCATCCCATAATTTCTTAAGAGGACTTATTCTGCTAACATTCAACGATATCAGCCTTGAATGGATATAAGCGAGGTCCGTGTCCAACAGAGAACAAGCGTTCACGTACGTCCACCCATAAATTGTTTGTAAGGTCTCATATTGTTATGCCCCACTTCAAGCTTGGCTCCCTATAGCATAGGAGTGAAACACACACAATTTACCATAAATGTACCAGATTTCTTCTTGGCACGCAAGGAAATAGTAATCCCATTTGTCCATTTTACGTAGTTTATAATGATTTACCCTGGAATGATTTTCCCTTTCCTTTGCCCATCGATGTGCTAGGGTTTTCTGAAGTTGATCCTTCTCTGGTATTAACCATTAATGGTTGACTGGTTGTATGTTAGGTCTGTGCTCTGTATGACTGTATACCATGAAAAAGTAACAGGTGTGTTCAAGAGTTTACAAAACTAATTGTCTCTTCTCATTTAACTGTGACAATATTTAAAAGATTACAACCTAGAGACACATGGAAAGTAGACGATGAGGAGACCTCTCATCAAACGGATGCCAATCAGTCACCGGCTAATATGCTTAAACAACAAATAAAATACTAATAAATTTAGAGAGATTAGTTGTGAAAATCATATTTTTTTTATTACAGTCAAAGGTTAGCTTGAAAGATGGCAATCAAGGACATTTAAAAGCTAGGGACCACAACTAACTTTGTGGAAACATTGTACTAATATTAGTGCTAGACGAAACTTCTTCCTGTGCAGTAAAACACAGTGAAAATGGGCAAGTCTGAGGAAGAAGAAACATGGGGAGATCAGAGGAAGGATCTGTTCAGTCCATACAAGATGTCAAAGGTGGTGGAGCAAGAGTTGTCACACCGGATGGTGATGGCAGCTATGACTCGATGTAGGGCTATAAATGGCTTGCCAAACCAAGCCATGGTTCAGTATTACTCTCAGCGAGCTACCAGCGGTGGCCTTCTCATTTCTGAAGGAACATTCACCTCCCCATCAGCCATCGGGTAACCTTTTAACTCCTTTTTTTTCACCAAGATTAGGCTCAGCCACGGGTAGCTCCAACCTTAAGTCCTCTGAGATTAGATGTTGGAGGCAACCAGTCTATACAGCTCTTGAATGAGTTTCATGGTGCACTATAAACCCTAGTAAAAGCCTGCCTTTTATCTGAAAAATTCTAAACAGCTTTAAGCTGAGTGTAATGCTAGCCTTATCAGAAGTTTCTTCTACATTTTATACTTAGCTCTTTTGAACTCCTTGAAACCCCTTCAACAACATACTTATATAGAAGTAATTAAGTAAACATCAGTACATCACCATCTTACTAATTAAACAAACTGACAGAGATTGATATTGAAGTCAAAAGTTTAGGGAAACTGAAAAAGAAAACGAAACGAGAGGAGCTGAGCAGAACAAGGCCTAAGAATGTTCAGAAGGCTTGAGTTACGAGACTGCGCCAGCCGGTGGCATCAAAGGACTAAAGACATAACAACCCTCCTTCGCCATATAACTAAACCATTTTATTATTATTAAAACTCATCTAAAATGTTTTCTTGTAATGATTTATGCACGTTGCTAGACAAATGACTCCAAAATAAAAATCTTCTATGCAGGTATCCTCACTGCCCCGGAATTTACCTCGAGGAACATGTGGCAGCATGGAAGAAAATCACTGATGCAATTCATGCCAAGGGGGGTTTCATTTTCTGTCAATTGTGGCATGTAGGACGTGCCTCACACTTGGGTATTTACAAGCAATTTTATTTAATTTTAGTTCTAAATGAGGACCTTGTGACACTGAGAAAATGAGAAGTCTACACATGAGGACCTTGTTAGTTTCTTATTCTTTCTTGTTTTCCACTGTCGCCGGGTAATTACAGAAGTTCTAGAAAAATATAGTTCGACCCCATAGTACATTTTAGCACAACAGTTTTATAACTTTCTCTATACTGCTAACATCCAAGTTCCTTTATGTCACGCCACCATCACAATTAGCACCACTAGGTACGGTTACAGAAACCATTAAAAGTAGCACACATTGTATAGTTGTATTCATATTCAAATAATTAATGGAGATCAGTACACATTTAATTTCATGAGGAAGACACTACAGAAGTATTAGATCATGTATGTTTGTGACTGATGACTCTATGGAGTACCTGACATAGTCCATTTTTTCTGTAGCTTATCAAATTGGAGGAATAGCACCAATCTCTTCAACAAACAAGCCTATATCAAGCAGGTGGAAAGTACTATTACCTGATGGGTCACTTACGGATTATTCAACTCCTCGAGCTTTAGCTTCTTCTGAGATTCAGGAGCTTATCGAGGAATATCGTGAGGCAGCCATAAACTCAGTTCGTGCAGGGTTCGATGGGGTTGAGATTCATGCAGCCTACGGCTTCCTTATCGACCAATTCTTGAAGGATGAGATCAATGATAGGATAGATGAGTATGGTGGGTCTCTTGAGAACCGATGCAGATTGTTGATGCAGATTCTCAATGCTGTCGTTGAAGCCATTGGAATCGAGAGAGTGGGGGTGAAAATATCCCCAACGATGTACCATCAAGATGCCCATGATTCTGATCCGCTTGCCCTGGGCTTAGCAGTTGTGGAAACACTAAACAAGCTCCAGGAGAAACTAGGGCTTAAGCTGTCTTACCTCCAAATCCAAGCAGGATCACTCGCACATGGGATTAGTGAAAGTGAAACTGAGCTGCTGAGAAAACTCAAGAGAGCATACCACGGAACCTTCATGATCAGTGGAGGGTTCAACAAGGAGTTGGGAATGAAAGTTATATCTGAAGATGATGCTGATCTGATTGCTTATGCCAGACTATTTCTCTCAAACCCTGATTTGGTCCGTCGATTCGAGGTAGATGCACCACTAAACGAGTATGATAACGCTACATTCTATACCCATGATCCCGTGGCTGGTTACACAGATTACCCCTTCTTGGATGCAAATAAGAAACCCTAAATGATGGTGACTTGCTCTATTCATCTTTGATATGTATATCCAATTCCTGCCTCTTTCCTGACACAAAACCAATGCAGCTTGCATACAGTATTGGTTAGTTACTGTGAAATCACTTAGAACCATCAATGATTCCTTCTGGTGGATTTACAAGGAAAAAGAATTGGACTAAGTAAAACTGCTTCCTTTTATTGAACTCCGTGTTACAAGCTTTGAAATGTATACCTAAATTGCTCTTTGCATTGATAACTCCATCTTAGATGCATATATATCCTACCCTAAGACTCAATATAAATCTGCACTCAACTGTCCGCTTGTCTCCTACGATGTATGATTTTTGTATTCGAGCTTGGACTATTAGAGCTCTAGAACATGGATCCCAAAATTGGCTGAATAATATATTCAGTCCTTTGAACAGATAAGCAATAGCCACCAGTATCCGAAAGTAGAAAGAAATACTGAATGAAGAATCTGCAGAAAGGCTCAGCCAATTACCAACTTCTCAAAGGTCATAGACCTAGACACTTGGCCCAACAACAAGCACGAACCACTCCACTTGGCAACCTGTAACTAGCTAGAGAAGCATCATCAGTGGCCAAATCTTCAGAAGTCGACCACTTGTATGCACCTCGTTCCTCCCTGCTGCCAGGCACAGTGTTGTCCAGCACAAATGCTATGAAGAAAGTCACCACCATGCTCATAGACAACAGACCGTTGATTGCGAAATCTAGCTGAATTTTATCAAAGAAGGAATCAGCTCCTTAGAAACAGGGCAAAAAGGAGGCAAAACTGCAAGAGTGAACCACCAACAATTAACCTGCTTACTGCTGCCATTAGATGCATTACTTACTTGTGTATTGCCTGAGCGAACTGGCCCACTTGATGCTGCTGCATAAGGAATCAGATAACTCGGAAGAATCAGACTGATCTCAGGCTCAAACTGCTGGAAATATGCAGGAATGGACAAACCAAGAAACAACGCAACACCAACTATTCCCATGTTTCGGAAACTAGATGCTCGAGTATACTGCAAATTTAAGATACCAAGAGCTACTGTAAGAGCCCAAATGAAGCACAGTACAGAAGCAGCAAGTGCTTGCGGTATGGAAGCAAGGATTCCACCAACTTTTCCTGCACCAAGGAAAGATGATGTTTATGCACATTGACAAAATCCAAAAGCATAATTTCGACAAAATCCCAAATTCACGATTGGTTGCGAAAGCTAATAAGACTGCAGGAGTCTTTAACGTAACATTGGCTGCCAATAAATTATCTCTTTGATGATTCAGGTTCATACAATTTAAAATACTGCAGGCACAACTAAAGTGCGGGTTTCATGCACAAGCAACAGACACCTGCAAAGAATCAGTGTAAACTTTGCACTAGTCTAGCAGGCCTCAGCTGAGGTCATCTATCTAGTCTGAGGAAAAGGTTGAGTTGCCAGAACAGAGGACTACCGTACTAACGTACTTCATATATACGACTGAAGAACCCTTCCTCCTCAGAAATCTTTTTATGTGGAACTTACAAGTGAAATATTGAATCCTTGTCAACAATAGAACCCCAGCCACTTGATGATATGTAAAACATACAATGTAAAACGATGACGGAAGGCACATTTTATGGAAGTGATAACTAGGAAGCTGAAGTACCTATAAAAGATAACAAAACTAAGAGGACAGCCCCAAGTTGCACAGCCTTTCGATTTGCAACCTCTGTTACGCTGATTGTATGCACATTCTCAGTTAGGGTTGTTGATCCTGTTCCAGTACCCCAAAGTCCAGCCAGCAAACTGCAAAAACCTTCCATCCCAATTCCTCTGGTCACAATGCCTGGGGTCGGAGGCCTTGAGTTGACTCGTAATGATGCAGAATAATATGAGCCAACCTGTGCAAGTAGTAAGTTATAACATAACATCACGGTTGAACTTAAGACTTTCTCATCATACTCATAATGGTGTTAAGAAAAAAAGTGCTACATAATTCAAATGGTAAAATTATCATAAACGTATGACAAAAGACTGGTTATTTGATCTTTGGTGGCTGTATGTTTCGTCATGAGTTATGATTGAGAAGGAAAGCCATTTGACTTTCCATAAACTACTAGACATCCTCACACAGAAGTTATAGTTCTAATTGCTAACTGACAAGTGGAGAACCACCCATGCACTAAAAGCAAACTTCTACAAGTAAAGCTCCAAACATCTAAATCTGTCTTAGTCATAGACAGATCTTCTGAGAGATAAACTACCCACCGAATCTACTGATGAAACAATTGAGACAATGATCATGATAATGGAAGTCCTGAAGCGGAAGATAGGAACACCCCACTGTAACGGATAAGGAATCCTGACCCAAGCAGAAGCCGACCATGCATCTGAAACGTCGGTACGACAATGCTTCATGGTATATGCATGCTTTACACATGAATCGACCAAGATATTGGAACTTGGAATGTTGGCATTGCAACCTTTGAAGTTGTAGGCTCCACCAACTGTCAGGAAAAAAGCATATGCCCATACAATCACAATACTGAGCGGCACCTGCAATTGTTAATGAGATTGATGAAACCAATTAAACCCACGCAGTAGACAGAAAATATGACAAATTTTAACAATCAGAAGACTTCAGAAAGCTCATCTAGATACGTAAACCTACATATTTCGGTTTACCAAGAGAAACAAAAGTCCAATATCGAAAGAAAGAGAAAGACGTGTATTTTAACCTACCTTAACCTCATAAAAAATGCAGGTTAACCTTGTCCATAGTTTAATAACAAATTATGATGCCAACATTATGCTTTGGAATAGCACCAAATATCAGTGCCTATCAGTGCCTATCAAATAATGGCTTGGTTAATTGCTGGATACTGAGATGGAGTTCCAATGTGCATCGCTGACTGTCCAATCAAATGACTATAAATTTTGTTTCCTACTCCGTATTTTATATTGAAATCTCAATGTCGCTGGTCTACCTTTAGTAATTTAATTTGGTGTTTCCTGAATAAAAAGGAAAGTTATTAGCTAGGATATTTTAATACATAACAAGGTGAGTTTCTAATGCTAGCTAGTTTAGAACGTTGAAACAATATATAAGGAGTATAAGGGGACTTTTTTTCGCTCTTAGTAGATAAAGAGTAGGGACCTGCAGAAGGGATTAAGATGGAAACCTCAACAATGCCTCAAATGAGAATCAAGATTCTCCATATAAAATTGCGAAGGAACCACAATTTTCTTCCCTGATACTAGTTAGG
The DNA here is from genome assembly GCA_901111285.1 of Corrigiola litoralis. Classification (NCBI taxonomy): domain Eukaryota; kingdom Viridiplantae; phylum Streptophyta; class Magnoliopsida; order Caryophyllales; family Caryophyllaceae; genus Corrigiola; species Corrigiola litoralis. The sequence goes on along the minus strand of CAAKMY010101325.1, from coordinate 10,271 downwards.
ACCCCAAGTATTAGTAATCTACTATATCACCAATTCGTTGTCATGGTGTCATTGGTGTGTGCATCACCAGCAGCAGCTTGAGAGCTTCTGAGCTAAAGGGATTAAGTGGTTCCCTCGTGAGAAGATTGTGACAGATGTTAGAAGAGCATAAGTCTCTTATAATCGCTGTTTCACCCCTTTACTTTTAGTTCTCCATGTAAGTGGTGTCTACCCATTTCTCGTGTATTTGCTGTGCTTGCTGTTTAATTCCTCCGTTATGAAGGGCTCAAGAGTAAAGACCACAACAAATATTGATCATCATCTTCATAACTTAGATGCCAGAAAGAGCCAACGAAATATCTACAAAGATCTAGGTGTACCGTGTACAAGTCCGCGATCGATTTCTTACAACCAACTCTGCTGATGTGTACTGGTTACAGCTAAGTATGTACATAATAGCTAATCTAGACATAATGACAAGCATGTAAAGGTCAATGTCAGTAAATAATCTAACTGCAATATGTATAGGACGGCGATTAACTTTTCTGATGCCTTAAATAACACATAGTACAATCTCAGTTCCTGGTGTTGCTCCAATGGCAAGACAAATCAAGTACTTGGGCTATATGACTGTCAAAACCAACAAAGATCCATCGAAAGTGATGTTAACCTTGCAGCTACGCAACAGATAAAAGGAAGTAGGACAAAGGAAGGTGAGCACAAAATATAAAGTACAGCATCCACTAAAGTGTTTAGGAGGCTGATAATAACTTATAATTTGCTTGAGATTTCTAGATCAAAACAAGGCAATTCATCATCCAGAAAAATTAAAGAAAAACATACCGCATATATTTGGAATATTCGATGCCCTGAAATGGATATCCCTCGAATATACTGGAAAGGCAACAAAATGAGTAGTCAAGTATTTGTCAAAGTCTTGACCAGCTAGCATAATAGTAGAAAGTTTATGAAACATCTACAGAAAATTCAGATGAGAATAGAAACTACTTAAAAAAGAGTTTGATACTTAATATAATATGATAGCTCACCAGCGTGAAGAAAAGAACCAACAGTAGTTGGGGTATGCTTATTTCAACACAACTACCAGCTTGAGGAAACCCATAGCTGAAAAATGCCAAACCTACAGCAGCAATTGTAGGTGCAACTACAACTGGGTTTATCAACCTACAATAGAATGAATGAAGATGTTCACAATATCACTCAATGAATATAAGCTTGACATTTTTTACAGCAGTTTATAAAATTTAACAGTGTCGGGGAAAAGTAAGATACTATTTGTGATTTCTAAAAGTTCATACGTCAATACCTTAATAGAAGTGACATTAGGCCACTGAATCCCAATATGCTCTGAAAAAGTGAGCCAATAAGTATAGCCCCTTGTAATTCTCTCATTATGTACCTGAATTTCTGTAGTCCATTAAACAGTATAAAAATAAAAAAAAGATATGTCACTGGACTGCATAGCTATGAATACATGAAAACCACCCTAAAAAAAGAGGAGGAAAACCAGTAACAGCCTCTATATTAACTGAATCCTTTTCAGAAGCAAATATCAGGAAGTCCAAGGTGGCGCACTGGCGCACAAATAGAAATCAAGAAAACACAATAGCAGTATTACGTGTCTATAACAGGGAGTACTCGAGTAATCAAGTGGTTTAAAGTTTGAAGTTAGATACTGTTCAATAGTATCAGCATTAAATCTTAACCATGAGAAGTATTCTGGATCACTGATGTTCTGGTTATAGGCCCAGGATGTTCTATCTGCTTGAAATTAGTATGTACGGTGATATATATATTATACTTACATGCTCTGTAAGGTTGCGGAACTCCTGGGAATTCATGACAATTAATGCTGGTGCTAAATATACAAATGAGCTTCCTTGTACCAGTGGAAGCCGAGTTCCAAAGTAGGAATGCAGTAATGTTGTGATACCCGACACCAGCAACACTGTAGATATCACATTCGCCGTATCCTTCTGCAATGACCAAAGAAACAAATTTATTTCATTGATCAAGTTAATTGCTGAATTATCCTTGCTTCTTAAATGTAAATAAAGAACTTTGAATAGGCACAAAAAATACGCATACATCAGTTCCACCCATAGCAGGCACTGTTATAAGAGGAATGAGGATAAGCGAACCAGAAAGAGAGAAATAGTGCTGGATGCCGTAATAAATAATTGGAACTGCAATACAGACAGCCAAATGTGAGTCAAAGAGTGCAGTCCACACAAAGTAGGCAATTATCTGGCAAGACAAGAACTAAAACTGTCGCAGTGGCATTTGCAAATATAGAATGACTAAAGCTGTTTTTAGCCAGCAGCAAGAATTACTATTGAATCTTGCTAGCTGAAATCAATATGTCTGTGTTTGACCTCGGTTTGTTTACATAAGCAGGAAACCCAAGCCAATGCAACAGTACTTAAGTGCTCAAATTACATGGACACTAAAGACAAGACCAAATTATATATGGATGATTTTCTATCCCTGTCCTCTCATTCTTCTAATACATATAAAACTTTTAAAACAACTAAATCGAGCTCAAACCAAAAACTGCCTCAGAGCTCCATCCACTCTTTCAAAATGTTCAATCTTAACATATTTCGTTACTTAAAATTTATAACAACCATTTTGCTGACTCATGGAAGATCAACTATGCTTCATCTAGCACCAAACTAATACAAACTTAAGCGAAATATAAAACTCAAGCTCATCGTCGCGTTGTAGTAGCAAACATGTCATTCAAAAAAATTCTTACAAGCCAATAATGTTATAGACATTGAATTTAGATGCAAAATAACATACACAACCTGATCATTGATGAAAGTTCACTAAAAAATTACAACTATACTAAATCTTCAATAAACAAAATACACAACTGGAAAGACATGCTTACCAAAAGCTGGATTGGCCACAATCCCACATATAACATTGAATCCCATGCAACACACCATGCACAACCTGAGCACTCACAACTATACTAAATTTTCAATAAACAAAATACACAACTGGAAAGCATACTTACCAAAACCCGGATTATCCACAATCCCACATTTAACCTTATAAGTCCTATGACCCCTTGCAAGAATTGGCTCTTCACCATAACACCCATCACCAAAATCACCTTCATTTTCTCCATAAAGCTCCTCTTTCTTAGGCTCATCAGCACCTGCATAATTACCTACAGGGAACCCGTTCCCATTCCGACTTCCACTACCAGTCCCATTCACCCCAACTCCCCTCTCCTCATCTACACTCCCCAAACCTCCTTCATTCTCATTAAACCCAACCCTCCTCTCCTCAACTCTATTCTCATTCCTATGCACACCGCCACTCGTTGGCTCGATTTCGCTGCCGCCTCTTTCACCTCTACTCCTACCCAAAATAGGATCAATTTCAAGCTTAGGAGACAAAGAATGCCCCCTCTCATCAACACCCCTTTCCAAATCAATCCCACTCCTACCACCTCTATCATTCCTCAAATTCCTACCACTCGAACTTGAACCAGCATGTGCATTGCTCTCACCAGAGAACATGGACACAAAGCCAGTCCTTTTAGCCCAAGATCTCAAGTCTCTTGGATCATGGTCTCTCCTAGCAACAAAGGGATCAACATCATTGTTGTTACTATCCTTATTATCTTGGGTTTTTGAGCTTGCCATTTCTGCTTTTCCTCAAAAGGGTACCTCTTATTTCTACACTTCTCCTTATGAAACCAAATGGGGTGTTTTTTTAAGTGCTTAGTTCAGTGTTTTAGCTGTGAAACGAGTGTGTATTGTATTGAAGTGCTCAAAACAAAAAAGGGAAGGTGAAAAATGATGCAGGGAGGAGTAGAAGTGAAGCATATGAAGTGAAGTGAAGTATCTAGGGAATGTTGGCATGTGATGATAATGGTTTGAAGTGGCAGTTCACACTCAAGTACTACGTACTACTCAGTTTAACTAGTTAGCTTAGTTTAACTGAGTAAAAGAGTACTAGTAAGTTTAAGTGTTTAACTAGTTACTTGTACTTAGTTAGCCAAGAGAGAGTATTTGTCTCAAATTTTTTGGTTATGTTTCTTTCTTTAATTTATTCATCTACTTTTTGATTAATCCATTTGCTACTTTTTACAAAGCTTTCACCTTTCATCTTCCTAACCAACTGTTCACTCTGTTACTCCGTACCTTTGAGCCGTTGGGCACTACCAGACAAATCTTTGGTTAGTACTTGGTAGGTCCCCTGGTTAACAATTTGTCGAGTTTCCCTTCAATCTGACGCCTGACAAGGGAACTGTTCTCTCTTTCATACGGAGTGTTCCGGTATTCCCCAATATTCACATTTTGATGTTAACATTACAGAAAATATTTTTGGAGTGTCACCTAGAAGTATATATTTCTTGTGAAAATTCAACTTAAAATTCAATTTAAGAAAATTAAACTCTAAAGTATGTTACTGAAATTCTCTATGAAAGTATGAATGCAATTCACTTAAGTTTAATAGGTCATCCTTTACAAGTAAGTGGTTTCTTGTAGATTTCCTTTTAACAACTACTTCGTCTATTTATAGACCAATATAATGGTATAATTACAATGAAAAATAAGGTAGACTTGTTTTCTAAAGTAAAGATCAGAACTCAATTGTGTTTGGATTTCTGAATTAGGCGAACAAAAGATGAAATTTTATTCTGTTAACTAACTCATCCAACATGGAGAATTGGAGAAATAGTGTTTGATGATTTCAGACATTGAGCTCTAACTCTCCAAGTATGAATGGAAGGTCTAACTTGTATAACTACGATAATATGTTGATAACCACAAAGTCATACTCATAGGCCTTACAAAAAACAAACACCAGGTCCCAGAAGGCATCAATTTAAAGTAAGAAATTAAGAAAGTGATTTTTTTTTTTTTGAAAAGAAGAAAGTGATGTTGATTTAATCACAATCAGATAGTAACTTTTCAGCAAACATGATGATAAGTACAACAATAATTTAATACAGAACAGTGATTACTTTGGGTTGAGGTTTCTTGGTGGAACTGTGGAAGCATCTATAAGTATAATCCAGAAAATTAAGTGTGAATCAAATTCCACATCATGTGCTCCTACGTGTTACCTCTTAACTATAGGTGGATATGATACGAAATCTTGATGGAGCTCAAGGGGTCAAGAACACACTGATAATTTTCCACTACCTTCTCTGATTTCCTATCACTATCTTTACCAACATTTTAAGAGTAAATAAGAACACAAAGGGCGGGGTCTTTTTCCACATAAAAGTATAAAACCACCCATTCACCATGTGTTTATGCTAATCCGAATATTCGTCATCTTCTCATCTGATTATAACAAACAATTTTTTAACAAAATTACAGTTGTCTAATATAGCTCGATCTGGTTTTTTTATTTTTTTATATCAAGTACTCCCTTTGACATAAAAAATACTTATCGTTCATACATTTTAATGAGAGATTTGAGACTTTCAAATTTCTCCTAAAATATAAATTCAAGACTTAAAACAAAATTTCCATAGCAAAACACCAGCATATGGTGTAAACTAGGCTTCTAAGTTCTAACCTAGACTAGAAGGAACAGATTGCACCCTAAATCATGAGATGGAGGTTGATGAGACGCGAAACCCCAACCATGAAGTTAAGAGATGGAGGCGGTCGCCACGAAGTCCTCAGAACCTGCTCCCTCATCTACCTCTGAGACTGTCCAAAGAAGACCAGAAAATGCTGAGAAGTTTTCTACTACATAAGATGGGGGAGGAACAACGACAACAAGATATGGGGTGAAACCTCCATTTTAGAAGATATCAATCCCCAAATCCAAACTCAGAATATGGAGGGTTATCAACTTATCACTGCCACCTCACCTTTTGCTCAGACCACAGGTCCACAGCTTAGGAAGAAAATACTCCTCCACCAATGTTATCAAGGGGAAACAAACTCTATGTATGATAACATCAACAAACTTAAACCGATAAGCCTTTGTAAAACAAACAATAGCAAAGCCACTTTAAATTTCAGTAGCAATATAATCTCCAGACTCCTAAATCATGCGCTTGCTTGCACCAAGAACACTAATCAAAACACAACTGATTACTACAAGTCTGCGAAGAAACTGAGTTTAGAGAGAAGCTTCAGTAAGAATGGGTGCTCATCAAGCCGACAACTAACACCTCTGATTCCCCAAAATCCAACTTTTCCATCAATAAAACACAGCAAAGCTCTTTCCACACAACATTAAAGCTTTCCATCAAACTCGATTTCCTTTACAGGTTCCTCTCTGAATAATTCAAAACAACATAAACAGAAGTGTGACTAACAAAGCAGCAGCACCAAAGTTCACCAAGCCGCCCGAAAAGGGGGAAGGGGCTCTATCTACTATGAAAGCAATGACATTACTGACAACACTGTAACAAAGTTATCACACACATGCAACTACAAGTATATGCAACAAATGAACAGAATATGAGAAGCCTTCTGCCATTTATTCAATAATTCGATACATTTACCAAGGGAATGGAAGCAGCGAAGAGATCGGAGTGAGTCTCTTCATCACAGTCGCGCGTTTGTATCTATGTATACGAATACTCCAAACTACATGATCACTAAGGCAGGGCCATAGCAAATCTAACAAATTGGTGTACCATAAGTTCAGCATTACAACCAGCTCTTCGTGGAACAAGCTTAGGCTATAAACTGAACATCACAAGAACCAGTGGCACTGCGGCTCCTCCTAAATTACAATGAGCACACACATTAACACCCTATTGAAAACTACACTGATGATTTCTTTTGCTTTCCACTCCAATCAAAGCCAAGTGTACACCCTTAGTAACTAATCATGCTTCGAAAACGAGAAACATAAGAGCAATCCTCGCCTAAAAAATGAAGTAAATCTCATACAAACTACCATATACGTACACGATTTCCCTTTCAAAAAACTTGATTCATTTTGCTTCACAATAGACCACCACAATCACAAATCCAATCATATGCATAACACAAATCATACAGTTCAATCCCCAAAATTAAATATGTTAAATACTTACTCCGTAAATGACAGTCATAGAGCAAATCTTGTATTGCATTCAAAATGATCATTGACTCTAAATGACCCTAATTTATACATAGCAATCAATAACTGGACATTTGAACATGATCATTAAACTGACAACTTTTATCATACTTCAGGTCATACAAGTCATTTCACATGATCATTAGCAAAAAGAAACATAAAATTTACAACATTATCCAGCTCAACCAAACGAGTAACACTTAGGTAAGACGGTCCTATCATAAGAAAAGCGCGAGCTTATCATAACAAAACAACAAAGCGTTAACAATTATAACAAAAGCCAGAACATTACACGATAATTTATTTATACAACAGTAAAACGGTAAAAACTGAAGAGGGGGGGGAGGGGGGCGGTGTTAGATACGGAGTACTACGTATTTACAAGAACTTATCCAGCTTAGCCGAACAAGTAACACTTGGATAAGACGGTCCTACCATAGGAAAAGCGCAAGCTCATCATGACAAAACAACAAAGCGCTGAATTAATAAAAAAAAAAAAAAAAAAAACACAGCGGAAACATTACACGGTAATTAAATTATTTATACAACAGTAAAACGGTAAAAACTGGGGTGGGGAGGGGGGGGTGTTAAATATCAACAGAAAGTCGTCTACTTTCATCAAGCCATGCTGGCCCAATAAAGAGATATAAATATGAATATATCTCTTATTTGACTTGGGCTTGGCACGAAGCTTGAGATGATTTAACTTGCAAGGAGCTCGTCTATTTTTATCAACGGGGTACAGCAGCTAGCAACCGAGAAACGACATCCTGTTGTTCACGAAAGCGTCGTTTAAGGTAAAACTCAAGAATCTCCATAACCGAAACGAAGCGTTTCATTTCATTGAGCTGGCGGCTCAGCGCGGCTTCCCGAGCCCTGGCGCGTTCGAGCCGAGCCTCCGTGTCGGCTAGCCGGCCCCTGAGACTGTGCATGTGAGCCGCCGATGTGATGGCGCCGGCTAAGGCGGTGTTTCGGGTTGGTGGGGTCCGGTTGTTGGTGTTGTTGGTGGGGCTGTCTCTTCGCCATTCTTCTTCGTGGTGATAGCACATGTTTTTTTCTTTTTCTTTGGAGGGAGGGGGGTTGGGATTTGAGAGGGTGGTGTAAAGTTGCGGGAATTACGGCTTTTTATTTCGCCAATCTCGATTCTAACCATTGGAAATGATGTGGTATCATGTATGGCAAAAACTAGTTACTTTGTTTTTATTAAACAAAAAAAAAAAAAACTAGTTACTTTGTCATCTAGCTAATAAAATTATGTGTTGGTCAAACTCGCTCGTTGATCAAACCCGCTATCTTTTTATGTAACCCGTTAATCGCTATTCGCTAATCTAATTCACAATTTGGTGTTTTCCGAACGGAGCCACTGTTGTTGGCGACGTCGCCCCAGAATGGCGTCGTCGTTAATTGCCACCACCATTTCCCGACGTCGATATCTCTATCTCACCGGATTTTCGACGTAAATTTCGCTTAAGGCCTTTGTCCTTCATTTGCACAAGATCTAAGTTTTAGATTTCGAGCAAACAACACTTCCGATCTTCGTTTTTGCTGCAGTTACTAACATAAACTCATCATATGGGCACGCGTTTACTCCGTAATAACGACTCATACCTATGTGTTATGCATTTAAGCGCCTAAATCAGTCATTTTATAAAAAATTGAGGGGGCATCAAAGTAGTTGCCTCGACGAATTAGGGTGTGGGGCATGTCACAAGGGTAAGAGAGGGGTTGGTGTGTGTGGTGAGGTAGGGAGAGGAGAGAAAAAACACTCGAGGGTAGCGGGAGCAAAAAATAACGTGGTGGACTTTAACAATGATTAGATTTGTAGAAAAGTAATTTTACATGGAAAAAATATATTTGGTCTAAAATGTGCTTACAAAGTCACTAATAAAAACAAAAACCCAACCTTATATAAGGTAAGAGATCTCTAACCACTTGAGCTTATTCTTTTCTTCCATTTGAGTTCATTAGAAGTTCATGTTTAATTTGGTTTTATTCACTTTAGACTCTCTCTTTATTTAGTTCAATCATTAAAGTAGACGGAGTTATGCTGACCTAACAAAAGGATATATATCTTCTTTGACTTCAGCTTGTAGATAGTTTGGGTCGATTTAGTTGGTATAGAGCTCACTCTTTTTATCATAAAAGTAGACACGATCTTTTTCAAAAAATTGTGGTGATCAAATAGTATATATCAGATTTATGTCAACTTTATCGATCATATTTGTAGCAAATGAGAAAGTATCCTCTAATAGCCTTTAAATGAAGGAGTCCACCCAATTTAAAGGCATTTATTTACATGATTTTGCTAATAGAAAAATAGACTAATAAGTCAACTAACATAAAAGGAGGGGAAACAGGGATTTTTATATTTGTCATGTTGTGCCCCTATTTGAGGTCCCGACCCGATGAGTCCTACTGACCAATCATTTTTCATAGCAAATTCGTGTCTTTTGTATTTTCCGTAGCCGGAACACCCGGCCCGAAAAGCCCGAAATTTTGAATTTTTGTTTATTTGAAGCTCTTTTTAAGTAAAAAGTAAAAAAAAAAAACGATAAAAGTGTTTTGAAAATTTATTTTATTTTTATAATTGAAATTTTGTGTTTTTATTACAACAGTTGCGTAAATCTCGAAAAAATAAGTGGATTTTTTTAAAAAAATCACCTCAAATGAATGCCCGAGGGGCGAGGTGAAAGTTACGTTAAGTCTACAAAATCGTAAACAAAGTGTGAAAAGCCTGAATTGGCCCAATCCCGACCGGACCGGGTTTGGGCTTTTTATTCAAAGCCCAATCGGCCCGCCCTGAAGCTATATCGGTCGGGCTTGGGCTTTTTATCCAAAGCCCAACCGGCTCGGCCTGAAGCTCTATATTGGAGTATAAAATTAAAAATATAAATTTCGATTCATTTTATTTATTGGATCGATTCGGATTAACCAACGAGACGACGAGTTGTATCCAAATTTGTCACACACCAAAACAAAACCCCGACATAATACAACACTTCGAGGGGTTTAAGGAACATTCTCAACTCAACTCAATCTCAAACTCAAACTCAACTGAACTCAAACTGAACTGAAACTGAACTGAACTGAACTCGAACTAAAAAATGGCCTCCTCCGACCCCGACAACCCCTTCTCGACAACCCACTCCCGTCCCCCCGACGACACCGTCTACTTCACCATCCACCCCGACCCCACCACCACCACCACC
>CAAKMY010101315.1:0-15101 GCA_901111285.1 Corrigiola litoralis | reverse complement strand
TCTGAGGGGTTCAACACATTTCTGCCTTCGGAAATCATCTTCTGCCTTCTCATTCTCTTAACCCTAGGTCAGCCTTGTAGAGAGCATCTATTTCCTCTCTTCACACAACTGACAAGCCTCCAAACCTCCATTAAAACACCTTCAAATCATATAAAAACATCTCCTAAACACATCTAAACACATTCAAACACATACACCTTCGCGAGGGGTCCATCTAAATCCCTTACCACCAAGAATTCAAGAGCAACAAGGCGATATATATTGTTGTAGGTCTCCGAAGGGCCTCCTAATGGAGAAACTCACCATTTTACGCAATTTATAATATATATGAATGCTGTAAGAGTTTAGTAATTTTATGCTTTGCTTGATTTACTTGATGCATTCATTTAGTTATCATTTAAAACAACATATTAATTATCTACTAGTAAAGGAAAATGCAACCAGCAAGAAATGGTATATTCTGTCATTGCCTTATCTAAGTACTTTGCCCCTGAATCTAATATCTTGGTACACTTTACAAGAGGAGTCCTTCATGAATATGGACTATACTCGAGCAAGCCTTGCTCCCCTCTACATCTCATGTACCCTCATAGGTATGAAGCTAGATCAGTGAGGTTCGCGGTTTCCAAGGTACCTCAATCCTTGGTGGCGACTCCATTCCATTAGACTAGTCAAACCAGAGGCACAATTCTGGCTCTGGTGCCTGGCGCATACTTTTATGGCGCCAGCCTTCTGTTTCTTATTCCTGATACCTACCAAAATCAGACATAGGCACATTTCTCGCCTCTGTAGTTTGGCACCTCATTTACAGGCGCCAGACTTGGCGCTATATTTTATAGCGCCAGCCTCTTATCTGGGCTCTCGCCCCCCTCCTACAGTGCATTGGCTCCTGTCAGTCTATGGGCACACATCTTTCCTTGTAAGATCAGGTCAGCCACGAAACCATCACCATGGGAGCAACGAAGGCTTGGCCAAGGGGTCCCTAACCCTCTAAGGCCTACTCCCTATGTGGTAGGGCTTTCGAGCGTCCGTACAAAGAGCGGGGTTCCCCCCAATAACCCCGCCTCTATCGGCGACGACGCTCACAATTGTATATATAGTAAACTTGTTTTAGGAATTACATTTAGGAAAATACGTTTGAATAGGAGCTGAACAACTCTGGATAAACACATAAAATACTTAGTCAAAAGATAAGAACATAATCAGAGTTTTAGTGAAATTCAAAATCTTTTTTTTTTTTTACCAAAACAAACGTGTTACTCTAAGAGTTTAGGATAGAGTTAACTCCTCACAGAATAACAACAATATAGATAAAAAGACTAAGTAATAATTAGGTTTGAAAAACATTTATTAAAAATAAGATAGTTTTACCTCAAATAGTTTTCGAACACTGAAGATGTCTAATGCATGTACCCGTGGTGTACTAGTGGTGCATCAGTAACTTTGCTTATCATAACTCCTCTCATTATCGTGCAATTCAAATTTATAATGTTTGTCTCTTAGGAATATAGTTATCTAAACATTAAACTAACTATCTATCGATCCTAAAGACATATTTAAGCTCTTCTGATCTTGATCAAAACATCCTTGTATGTAGCTTGTTTAATTGTTGAATTGTGGTTGTTCCTCATGCTGGTGCTTCTTATTTATCAGACTTGTGCTCTTAGCTTCCAACACTTCTTGCAATCATGAATACTTGTTCCTTGTACTGGTGCATGTCTTGCTTTATTCTTGATCCATTGATCCTTATACTCACAACAGAACATTAACCATATGTGAAGTTTGGAATCATCAAAATATTAACATACTAACATTTTTTTTTCGACGAATATTGTCGTCACCTACGTGCCTCTTGTTTCTACGCAAAATTAATATATACTCATAGCAAATTACGCTTAAATGCGGAGTTTTTACGCAAAATGAACTCCATAGAAAGAAACGTGCACCTTGTTCGTATAAGTAGTACTATCAATCCTCTAAAGCACTCATCAAATCTAGCAAAAACTAATCATCACAAATTTCAATCACAAATGTGGGATACTACATGCAAGATAATAACCACAAACGAATCACAAAATACACCATATAAGGTGGCTGAATTGTCCATCACCATCACAGTTTAAAACATGACAAGGTTGCTCTAATCTAACAATTTGCCCTTCATGGATTGACGTATGTCACAAATTATGAAACTTGCTAAGAGGTCACCCATCCTAAAATAAATCTCAGTCAAACGTACTCAAATATGGAGGTTTCGAAAAGAAAGACGTACCATGTTGGCATAGGTATTAGTGTATTGCTATCAATCCTTTTTACACTCATAAAATACATCAAACCCATCAAATCACATCAAATCTCAATCACAAATAGGATTTATCACACATATATTAAATATATGATGTAGCAGCTAAAAACCAGGTTTAGAAGGTTTAATATGTGTTTTATCTTTATCATGATTGATCATGTGTATGATTTTATTTTTTACCGGTCCACCGTAACGACTTTAATGATTTTGTTGATGATCAAGAAGTCCTTGATACATACTTTTTAATTTATTTAATTTATTTAATTTATTTAATTTATTTTCTCTCCATTGTATCGGCTGGTCTATTTTTAGATTCATTTGAGATGCAACATCTAGTAGTAATATGAGGATGTATAGGCCAATTGTAGTGATTAGGCCCCCTTCCAATTGCACGTGATCACGAATCGGGTTATAGTACGTGGTCATCTTTTATTACACCATGAACAAAGTGATCATTTTATGCTAAACGATGACTACTTTAAAATCGGTCTAATATTAAATTTTAGACTAAAATTAGACAGTTTCATACAAAATACTCTCGGTCTTTTTTATTCCTTTATTTTTTGGTGACAAAATTAGGGGAAAACCCACTCTGTTTTATTCTTAAAGCTCACACTAAGCACACTTACATGTTGAGATATGTGTATATAGACCCATTTTTTGCCTTTAATATTCACATTTAGCGTCTGACTAAATAAGATACTCTCAACAAGAGGAATCAATCGAAACACAACCTCAGATACAAAAAAGAAACATCGTAAATATGACAAAAAGAACGATTCGCGTCTAAAGAAAATTTCTATTGTTATTTGATCAATATGTAAGTATCAGAACGAGGAAAAATTATTATCTGCAGAAAAGAATGCATAAAGCTCTCAAAATTATTCGTATCAAAACTTCAAGCCTACTCCTATGTATCGCAAAGATATCATGTGCAGAAAATGAATTCATATCTAAAGAAGTTTAAAAAATTATTTGAGTAAAACCTTGAAACCAACTCCTACATCCTCTTAACAGGTAAACAAAAAAATAAATTAAGTCATTTGACCATAAGGAAAATTAATGTCCATGTTCTCATAAGCGGGCCGATCACCATTATAGAATGATAGATTCGAAGAGTTATCCAAGAAGAACGGCACGGCGGGGATCAATGGGCCCTGATGCATGGTAGACGGCGGGTCGAACCGCGGGGCTACCATGCAAGGGTTTACGTGGCCCATAACATCACCTGTGGCACTACTGCTACAATGTTCCTCCGTGATGACAGAAGTTGTATCATTATCATCATTACTACTACTAACATTATTCCTATGACTATTGTTTTTACCTGCGCACCTCATTTTCATCATCATCTTTCGGTCGTTTGTCACGTTAGATGACTCACGGATCCCGGCATTTTTAGCGTTAGGGTTTACCTCTTGAGCATCAGAACGAGACATACCAGTGAGCTTCTGGACCAAAGCCATGAAGTCCCTAGGGTTGGTGTGGATGACCTTCGGAGAGTGAGTGTATATGATCACTGGGCCTCGCTGCTGGTTGGTGGTAGCCTTAGGCTTTGGTGGGGTGGCCACGAGCGAAGATACGTTGGATCCCGATGATGACGAGGAGGAGGAGGATTTCTTGATAGCATGAGAGTCCTTGTGGATCTTTAATGGGGAGGGGCACATCCCAGTGTAGACATTGTTAGTAGCTTCTTGTTTCATTAGGTGGAGGTGGTGGTTGTGATGATCTTGTTGAAATGGTGTAGGACTCATTATTGTTAAAAGTTAATGGTTTTACGCTAAAGCAGGTACGGAAATATTTAAGAAGATGGCTAAAAAATGGAGTGCTCTTGAGTTTTTTTGCTATGTTAAAACAGTGGTTTTTGTATTGTCTTTGATTAGTGGTAGCAAATGGGGATTGGTATTTATAGATAACTAAACCACCAATGCGAGCAGCATGCATGAGATTTTTTAATATATTTTGTTAATTATTTTGTTCACTTGCATGGATAAAAGAAGAGTGACTCCCAAGAGGAGTGGCTCTTATGCAAAGTGAAGGTAAGTTGGAGAGTTTATAGGGGGGAAGTTGGTAGTAAGGTCCAAATGCTATTCTCTCATTAATTATCGGCCGTCACAACAAACATCAAATGAAACATGATAGATTCAGAAAGAAAGTTCTTTTTTATATTTTTGTTCAAGCCATTTGGGTTTCCTACGTGCAGTGAAAATTGTTTACCGCAGGACTCTTCCAGCGAGTAACATATACGTTTAGAGTGCTTTGGCTTTATCAAAGCTAAATTCAAATGTTTATTTTATCATGTGTTTAGTGTGATAATCATTTGTCTTGGATAAATCATAAATGACAAAAGAGGCTAATGTTTCTATGGATAATTTTTTTTCCTTGTTGGTTCTCTTTTCTTGGATTGTAGAATTTCGATAGGTGTTACTACTAACAAGTACAATGCAAACACAACTTATATTAAGGATAACCACATTTTTTATGATATGATGACTAGTGTAGTTTATTGCACAATCTATACCATGCTTCCAGGAGCATGTGCTCTCACTTAGAGTTTTTGTACATTTTGTCATTTTTCTTCTACCTTCTCAGAAAAGGTACAAGAAAAATAATAAAAAGTACAAGAAATTTAGGATGGGAGCACATGTTCTTAGGAGCACCTAATAAGTGTCACTTTGTTGTCTTTTGGTATACATAAGTCGACGATAATCTATTATGCTTATAACTTACAAATAAATGACAAATTATATTGTACTTGTGTACAAGAAGGGTGCTCAGAAATGATAAACAAATGGTTTTCCTATTGCTTGAACATAACTGAAGTCACGATGAAAAGATAAATAGGGATCGGAGTAGATGAGATATAGTTTTATCACAAATTTTTAAAATAAATTATCTTATTTTAATTAAAAATAAGACATGATCATAAATTGAGTTAAAGTGATTACACTCTGACCACTTAAAACTTAAATTTAGATGGTCTCATTACAAGACTTTATTTTATTATGTTACTCTAAAATTATATTAGATTTAAGCATAAGAGAATCACCTAATAGACAATACTAATTGAATGAAATGTTTTGGTAAATACTAAATCGAAGTAAAAAGTTTATAAATCAACTCAAATATAATAGAATGTAAATATACATGAGAAATATAGTTTTATCCGGATTGTTGGTTGTAAAATTGAATCAATGACGGGCGACATCAAGTACACCTATTAAAGCAACTAAAATAATTATTAAAATCTCAAATGGAAGAAGTTAATCATTAAATAAGTGAATTCTAAATTGCTGAGTAATATTTATCATATCTTGTTATCGAATTAATTGACACTATTATGTAGCCATTTTGTTTACTACCGAGATTCACAATGCCTAAGAAATTTATAATTCTCATTTTTCTATATTTCATAGGAATTGTACAAAGTTATTTGGTTAAACACAACAAATACAAATTTCCACAGTAATTTCCAATTACCCAGTAGTGGCTAGATATGCATGTGTTTTGTTTCAACTATATCAACCACTGAACCACATTTGCAATTCATAGGAATTTTGAATTCCTGTGTTTTTCAGAGAATTCTTGACTAAACAGAAAACAATAGTGAGCCAACTCCTCTAGAAAAAAAAAAAAAAAAAGGATATTCAACGCAAGAATAAAAAAAAAAAGACAGAAAGGTGCATAGACCCGAAGAAAGTTGTTCTAACCAAGAGGGTGGGAGACTCGGCAACTGTGCGACAGTGTATTATAAGAATTGTTTAGTCATAATTCCAATCCAAAAAAGAATTTGAAGAATATATGATTATATGTACTGAATTGCTGAAATAATCAATGATAACGCGATAAGATGACCAATGAAGAAAGCATCTATATACCACTAGTGAACTCAGACTATACGGTCCATAAAACAACATACCTTTAACAAAAATGGAGCAAAATCCAGATAATGAAAAACAAAGGAAATGATCGCTCGCTCTTGATCTTGCCTTCTTTGGATATATAATCATAACCGACCACAGAACAAAAAAAACAAATGGATTCAAAAGTTACGGCCAAGTTGCAACAAGAGGGGCGCCTCTCAAAAAAAAAATGTAGACTATAGTCTATAATTAATCGTCACCTTAAAGCAACTGGAGGAACCCAAAGAGAGCCGACTGTACTTGCTCTTGGCTATCCAAAAAGCTCGATCCAAAGAAGTATGACCTTGATCTGCGCTAAAAATTTAAAACAACCCATGAATTCTTCTAAGCCTCCTGCTGAGTTACGTCTAAAACTCAAGTCAGTTGTTTATGCTATGTCACCACACCACAGTCGCAGATGTACTGCAGTAGTCGTCTGGTATCATAAGCAGCTGAAATCGGATGTATGCTATTATTGCTTTAAGTAGCTACTGATCTGGTTGGCTTTCTCCATATATGATTCTGCTGAACTTCTGGCTCTTTACGATCTTCGCTACCACACTCGCGGCAAGTGGTATTTCTTTTAAAGTTCAGATAATCACACCTATCAAAAAAAAAAAAAAAAAAAAAACTTGCTAGTGTTATAACTTGATGTTTTAAATTTTTAATCACCAGAACCTACTTGGCCAGTTGGCCGATGGGTGCCAAAGAAGGAGGACCGTTTTTCTGAGGTAGGAGAGAGACAGAGAGAGCCTTACTTGGAGCACACCCAGTCCCCAGGATTACGATGTTCTATACCGCACTTGAGGCAGGAAGCATTTCTTTTGAAGTTCAAATAATCACACCTACCAGAGGCAAAATAACTAGTTAGAAGTTATAGACTCATAGATTGCAAAATTTGACCAGCAGAACATGTTCTGCCTAATGGATCCCAAAGAATATGGCCAATTTTCTGAGACTACCAAGGGTAGAGAGAGACAGAGAGAGAGATTTACTTGGAGCACACCCATTCTCCAGGATTTAGAGTCTCTGGGGGTCGGGGATCCTTGCAGCGGAAACAATTCGTTCTGCTTGCAAAATTCATACACCCACACCTACAATAGCAAAATTATGGGTAAGTGGACCAGTGTCGATCAAAGGTAAATTGGTAATCATGACTTTGGAAGTGCAAATAGCTAGTAGCAAAATCTGCCCAGCCATATAGTTAGCTAATAAAAGTTTCATTCCGAATACTCTTCAACCTTTATCTGCCGTGCTCCCATCTCGTTACCTCTTCTGTCAAACATTTTAAGAACTAATTTCAGTAATTTACTGGGTACAAGCTCCGCCAAATTGGTGCCATCCATTTCATTCTGTCTGACCACTAAAACAGGACGTATGAAGACATGTCTAAATATCAGACTACATAAATTCCAAACATAACCCTTTGCCAGGACAAGCAGAACCCGGATCCTATAGCGGTACTTACTAATGTTTTCCCTATGAGAGGAACTGTGATTTCCGTGGTAGAGATATTAAACTGTTTGGAACCCACTAGATGATCCTCTAGAAGTCCACAACTAGACACTTCGATTGACCAATGTCTTTCGTCATTCCCCACAATAGATATCTATCAACCTTGTCTTAGTTAACTTATGAGTCATTTATATTGTACCCTTCAAATATTCAGAATCCTTCAATTTAAAAAAAAAAAAAAAAACCCTATCAAGATGCAACAAAATGACCCTCAGATTGAAGGACAGTTCCAACTTACTGAGGGCAATTCCAATCGCCTTCCTTCAGTTCAACATCTGCTATATCCCCGGCAGAAGGAGTCTTACACTTCCAGCATCGCTTATTTTTCGAGAAATTCATGAAAGTACATCTGCAAGAAAATCCAAGGGACTTAAACCAAATGTAGCAAATGTAATAATGTATTACAAGTAACGATAAAAGCCAAAAAAGAAAAAGATTTCTTTGGAGATGTTTTCAAGGAAAAAGAATCATCAAGCGATGGTTAAGAAGACTTACTTAGTACAACCCATGCACACACACATACACACAAACAGAGGCCATAATTATAAGACCTATCATGCAAAGTAACTATTTGAAAATATCTCACCTCAGCCATGAATTCACCTATTATTTAACACCAAATAGATCACAGATTTCTATTTTTTATTTATTTTTGGTAAAATGTGAGATATCATATAACAAGTAACAAGATACAACTTAAATTCCTTATGACAAAGGAATACTACACCTCATCCTGTACAGCCACAGGACTCACAAAGATCAACTCCCATTCTGTAAAGATCACAGACAGGACTAAACACAAACACAAATTAGTACTTAACAAATACTCTGCTAAACCACTCTGCCACAGCACCAGTGTTCCTAGTTTTATTAACTAGCTTAATTCTCAGACAAACTTCTCTTAACACTGATTGAACTACAATCTCAGGCCTAGTAATACAAAACTCAAATCTGCACTTGTTCCTAATGAACCATATATTATAGATCAGGCCACATATGACATACCAAAGCATTGCACTCAAACTTCTTGAATCTCGAAGTACACCTTCTCCTATAACACCACTGAATAGATAACAGATTTCTATAGAACTCTCATCCTCTATTCTTCTTTATCTCTATTGCTCTGTACTAATTGCAAAAGAATTATCATAAAAAATTTCGACATCTTGTTAGTCTCCTTGACAAGAAGTTTAAAGTCTATCAAATAGTCTTGTATGAAACCGTCTAATTTTACGTTAAATCAGACAGCATTAAAGTGGTCATTTTTATTTTTTTTGGCTTAAATGGTCACTTTTATCAGTGTTAACATAAAGTGACTACTTTCTACCAAAGAAAAAAACAAAAAGTGACTACTTTAACCTAATCTGTAACTATGGCTAATTTTAAGGTAACATATGACCGTCTGTTTTTTAATAAATTGTGTAAATCCAGTCAGGAAAATGCAGTTGACCACCTGTATAATGTAGCTCCAAATTCGAGGAAAAAAACAACACCAAAAGTAACAGTTCCCCGCCCTATTGTCTAATCACGGTTGAAATTAATATAGAGTAAATATCAAAATGTGTAGGAGGACAACAAGTCCGCGTAAAAGTATTGAAGGGTCCGATTCCCTGAAAGAGTAATTGGAGAACCCTTGAAAGCACCTGAAGCCTTTGCCCATGAAGAAGCTAGGTAAGAGTAACCCCCCCCCCCCCAAACAGAGTCCAAAGAAAGACAAAATAAAAGAGAGCTATGTTCGATCATATACACCAAAACGCAGCCATGGACAACCTTCACTGAAGGAGGGGACATATTAACTTCTTACTGAAACGCATAAATCTACACAAACTGTGTAAGCTCACCAAGACATAAATGGGTATCAGAACTCAAAATGTGTAAGCTGCACAAGAATGAAAACATAAATGACACATTCACTGCTACTCTGACACATAACGCACTTATTCGGGCTAAGGGCAGTACCACTGTACCAGGAGCACATTCTCCAAAATAACAACCATAGAAGTAAGCTCATCCCATTCATAAGAGTGCCTCCTCAAGTGAAAATCCCCGGCATTCTACATACTCTCTCATTTTTTACCTTGTAGACTTTTGTATGAAGTCAAGGAAAAGAAATGCTCTGGATAATGGGATACGACCTTCCAAACAGAAGCATGAGTACTAGAAGGGCTTGCCAAGTAATCTCATCTATCACTCTATTGACCACATCTAACATGACTAATAAAATCATATCCCAAAAAATCCTGTTACATAGGTTTTCCCCACTCAACATGATCATATATCAGCCCGAAACAGATTTTTCATATTCATCAAGATCAATAGATGTAGAAGTGGGCTTTGAACAAGGCAAACAAAACATCATAAGATGCTCCCTACATAGCTACACAGGACTGTGACTTTCATAAAAAGAACAGTGGCAGAAACAGGTTATCAAGCTATTAAAGATTTGGCAGACTTACTTTGGACAAACCCAATCTCCTTCCCTCAATTCAACATCTTGAGACGGCAAAGCATCTGTAGAATCAACAGATTTCACCTGCTTATAGGAGGGTTTTACAGAGGGTTTCACAGGAGCTGTGCTTGTAGACACTTCACTCAAGTCCATCATCATATTCAGCAATCTTCTAGCAGATGTTCCAGCCTGCTCAACACTGGGAGACCTCACAGCTTCAGATATAACCTTTGGGTCTAGAGCATAGAACAACAAGAGGCGCATGACATCCACTGTTTGGGCACCCTCAGACTCATTCGGCACTAAAAAGGCTCGATCACAGGAACTTCGTAGACTGCAAGCATCACATACCTGCATTTTATTAAATAGTTCAACTAAGGATGTACCACTATCAAGGCAAACAATGCATCAAACAATGGAGAAAATAATCAAGATGCTAAAATCCTATGATTTAATCTGCAGTGGGAAACTAAAAAGAAATATGCAACTACGTAGTGATATGATTAACCAGTATCCAAACACAACTTATAACAAGTAGTCAAATAGTATCATATGACACAGCTATCCCAGAATTCGTAACAAGTATTAATTGTATCTTTATAGCCTTAGGAGCTCAGACCCGTAGGGCTTGTTTGGTTGGGTGTAATGCCATCATCATTGTGATCACCCAATTCAGCCTAAAATTGGTGGGGAAATTAGTAGAGAGAGGGAGGAGTTCAAAAATAGGCAAAAACAAGTAGAGAGAGGGGGGAGAAGAAATTAGAAGAAATAAGAAAAGTCCAGTGAAAATAAGTAAAGTTCTAAAAAAAAAAAGAAAAAATAAGTACAATTTAGAAAAAGAAGTAAATATAAGAAAAATAAGTAAAGTTGAGCTATCATAACAGCAAGAAACAGAAAAAATGAGTAAAAACAAGTAAAGTTCAGAAAAATAAGTAGAAATATGAAAAGTTTTGAAACAATTAGGGAAAATAAGAAAAGTTCAGATAAGATAATATAAGATAAGTAAAAATAAGTTGAAGAGAACATGCCCAATTTGGCCGGAAATATATTAACTTCGGAAACGGGATTTCCAGTCACTGTCTGATTGTCACCGATATGCTAAACATTTCTGGCTCAAACTCCTATAAGAGGAGCAAAGGCTAAAATTCTCAACAAACCATTAAACCAAATGATGTTTAAAATAAAGACAAAACACTGAAGCTACTCTACTTCTGTAACTGAAGGCTTCTACTCACATTTTTCTCCTCCAAGCCCACATACAATCTCAATCTTTTTGCCGAGTTAACAACTTTACGGACAATTTTAGGACACCCAACCTCCACGATGTTTTGAAGATCGCCTTTTGACAATGATCTACAAGCGACAAGCATAAAGAAAAGATAAGTTTATCAATCAGACAACAGAATAGTTACCTTCAGAAGAGTATACAAGTAAGAAACTTAAATGGAATCTTTAGAAACCTGTTTATAAGCATGAGATTACATTAATGGTTTCTAAGTCTTCTGACATATCCTATAAGTCTATAACAAAGCGTTTATTCAAAAAACTAAGAAAATCATGCACAATACTCTAATCATATCACGCAGAGGCAACCCACCATCAACGATCACGGAAGGCCAAAATCTACATATACTTGTCAGTGGCATGGAGATTGTTCAGAAATCAGATGATGTTCACTTTCGGCAATAGAAATGACAAGAGGAATACATATCTAATATGAAAAATATTTACTATAAAAACTAGAAACTGTAAGCCAAAAGAATAATGGAAAGCGGACAAGGACAAAAAAAAACACCATAGACGAATGGCATCTGTCGGGAGAAACATTCACAGAAAAGGTGATGGGAGGGAGAGAAATCACACATGACTAAGAACAAAGACATGTAGAACTGAAAAGATATGGTCTAAAATGCAAACTAAAATCAGAAATCTATAAATTGTTTTGGGTATAATCACTCATTTCCTGTGCTGAGAGTATAGAAAGAGAATTGGATGGTGGTCGTTAACTTGCGACTGAAAGAACAATGTCTGAGCGCCAAGCAACTTATATTTTAATTTTTAATGATTAAAAATAACATGAAAAACATTATATTAATTAATGAACCAGGCAAGAAGTTTCTTAGTACAATATAATTGAAGAAAATAAAGAAATTCTTAAAAGAATGAAATTTGATGGAGGAAAAACAAATAGTATTCCTCCAAGAATTATACTCATTTGACTCGAAGTTAGGATATAGACTATATAGACGACCCAAGCGCAAATTCAGAAACAAGAATCTCTGTGTCCTGTTTCTTGAGACCACCTATCTCTCTTCCCATTTAATGCTGACGGAGTGACGGCTACCAGAAAAGGCACCCAAGAACAATTATAGGCGTAATCCACTAACAAAAGCAGGCGACAGGATTGGAGGTGCAAGTCACAAACTGATTGTCTAAAATTCATGCTCTGCTAAAATCAAAATAAATTATACCTAGACATGTGCAAAAGTACAAATTCTGAAGACTTCCATGCCTCACAGCATCTTCTATAAGGAGTTAGAACAGGAGTAAAGGCCTTTATTCGAGTTTTACAGAGACTGTCAACCCATGGAGCAAATGAGATTATGAATACAATGCTCAAAAGGAGCCATCAAATCTCAAACAACTGACTTCTAATGTAACCGATGGCCAACACTGTGCAATTTGATAGTGTTCTCGCACTATGACATAGCTTCTTTCTTTCAAGCAGATCAATAGGGATTATTGGAATTCGGAATCAGGTGGAATTGCTCACACTTTGCTGGGTCTTATACAAGCTCGCCATATCAATGTTGGGAAGACTAGGTGAAAAAAGTTGATAGTTCTGTCGAAGGCTATTCCTGGGGCTCGGATGTAATGGTAGGAAACTATCATTTTCTAAATAAAATTTTTAGTCGAAAATTCTTGTTGGATAGAGCCATCTCCTATAGTGGGGTTATTCTATGAGTCTATTGCAGTGTGATCACAAAACCTTCTGTTTCTTTTGTTAAAAATCTATAAGAGGGCACTGAATTTCCTATCGACAAAGAAAAGGGATAGGGGTAAGGCAACAAGATCAGAATGCTCAAACATAAACCAAGATGCATAAGAACAATAAAATCTGCCATAAAAACTAAATCCATCAACGTGATTAAGGCAGATGTGTACTTCTACATTTAAGTATCTCACATAACATGCGCAATAACAAGAGAACATGTTTTTCTTCACTTAGTTCATACACCAACCTCCGCCCATATTACTAAAAGGATGAGAATAACTCTGTGTGTGTGTCTTGGAGCAAAGACCATCTCCATAGAAAACCCTCCTCATGTTGCCATCATTTCAAACATCACTAAAGTCTGATAGTCTCAACTTGTTAGGCGTAACGCTGCACATAACGTAATCCCCCCCCCCCCTCCCTTCTCTCGCGGAATGGCACACTTATTACCACCATTGTTCTAAAAATAGATATCTCCAACTTAATAGAAACTTAAGAGTATAACCACTTACACCCATCCATTTCCATGTACAACAAGTACTCCATCAATACCATATTCTCCCAATGCCAATTTTGAAAACAAGGTACCAAGTGAAACATTCCATATCGTCAACCTTTATACTTCTTAACTATTAAAAGCCAAGTACTAAATAACCAGATTTTCGCTGTTACCCTCATCAAAGTTTACCAATCTCCCATATCAGATAACTAGATTTTCGGCATCACCCTCATCAGAAATAATCAATCTCCCTTATCAATATCAATATTCTATTCCAAACTCATTTCTTTACTAGCCTTCCCTTCCTATCATAATCCATCAATACGCACTACTCCCTCCATCCAATGGAATTATCTACATTCATTCAAATTTTGGCTCACATGCAACTTGCAAAAATACGGAATTCAATGGAACTAATGGACTAACAAAGACTACCTCCGTTCAAGACAAAACTTCCTACTTAGACTTTGACACTATTTAAAATCATTTTTTGACCATCAATAAATCACAAAATAAATTTTATTCATGCAAAACTATTTTTCATCAAATCCAACCATTATGAATATATTATTTTACCAATTTTATATCGCGACAAGTGTGATTGTCAAAGTAGGAAGCTTGGTCTTGAAGGAAAGACTAAGTAGCTACCAAAAAGTAGCACATTAAAAAATACCCATTCTCTACCAAACAAAAATGAGAACAAGAGCTAGCTAGCTCAATGATTATATAGTAAAGCCCTTGTATGATGCAACATGCACCATATTCAGTTATTCACCCGCACAAGAAGACATTTTACTAAAATATTTATACTTTATATATCCATCAATCTCACCATACACGATATAGTTTACATATTCACCCACCATAGTATTCATATTCATAAGGTATAAAGTACATATTCAACATTTACCAAGTATTTTAAAACATATCTTCACCAACTATGGTGTAGATATTCCCCAACTGTATTAAATGTACCCATCCATATTTATCTCGGTGCATGGTGCATCATACAAGGGGGTGTTTGATATAGTTTATCTAACGCTAATGACTAGAGCTGATCACCTTTATTCCATCCATAAAGTCTTTGGAGAGACCGCCTACTTTTATGTTAAAAGTATAAAAGTAGACGAACCCATGCTGGTCCAATGCAGACATATAAACCTAAAACTTGACTTCGGCCTCTAGGGAACTTAAGTAAATTTTGCAAGGGTTCGTCTATTTTTATTAAAAACAGTAAACGGTCTTTTCTAAGAATTTGTGCATTCCAAAATTCCATTCAAGACGTTGGGGATTCGATACTCATCCGCAACTTAATGCACTCATTTCAAAACCCAAAAAAAAAACCTACTCCTTCATTTCCACCAATTCTTTGCATTTGACTTTTGATACTATTTGAGGTCATACCGTTAACAAATCAAAATATATAATTGAAAAAA
>CAAKMY010101294.1:0-19426 GCA_901111285.1 Corrigiola litoralis | reverse complement strand
CTATTTAAGTCCCCCCCCCCCCCCCTTCCCAAAAAAAAAAGGATTTTCTAAACATGATGAACAGTCACATACCAATCATCACTACAAATAAACTGCATGTACATAAACATATTACTGCCATTGATGATTACAGCATTTGCCGTTTTTTTTAATGTCTTCTTATCAAGTTTTTTGTCAAATACATTCTTGACACTCGAGGTCATTATGTCTCTGTCCCCTTGTGCAGATTCTATTAGAATTGCAAATTTATGGGTTGTCAGATTCTCCTAGGTCCAGAGACGGGAAAAGAGATGAGTTCTCTGAGTTGGCTAATGCAGCAGCTTCATCTTCAAGTGCATCTACTACGGTAAACGGTAGCATTGGCAACAGTTACCGTTTTCCTAGGACGAATTCTTCTAGTTTTAATGGCAGTGCTGGCGAGTCAGGTTCTTTGGGCTTGACAGGATTGCAAAATCTAGGAAATACATGTTTCATGAACAGTGCTCTTCAGTGTTTAGCGCATACTCCAAAGCTGGTTGACTATTTTCTTGGAGATTACAATAAAGAAATCAATCGAGACAATCCACTGGGCATGGATGTATGTTGCACTTTCCATTGTCAGACTTCATTGTGCTGTTTGCTACATTTATGAATATATTGAAAATGTTGTCTCTGATTTCTCGCTAGGGTGAGATTGCTTTGGCTTTTGGAGATTTGATAAGGAAGTTATGGGCTCCTGGAGCGACTCCTGTAGCACCAAGAGCATTTAAATCGAAACTTTCTCGTTTTGCACCTCAATTCAGTGGCTTCAATCAGCATGACTCACAAGTTAGTACACCCCCATTTCTTTAATTTATAGCTTCAATGTTCTTGTTAGCTTTCCCCTGTTTGTCTTTGTCACTCAAGGTATATCTATGTCAACATTGAATTTGAAGAAAAATTAAATAGTAAAAGAGGACTTCTTTGCTTTGAACATGTAGGAATTGCTTGCGTTTTTGTTGGATGGACTCCATGAAGATCTGAATCGTGTGAAGTTAAAGCCCTATGTTGAAGCTAAGGATGGGGATGGTAGACCGGATGAGGATGTAGCTGATGAATACTGGGAGAATCATCTGGCCCGAAATGATTCCATTATTGTTGATGTGTCTCAAGTATGTTTCACTGCTTTGGTACCTTTCAGATGCGTAGTTCTACCCTGCAAATTGCTAATCAACTCTAATCTCTAATTTACATGTTTGAGTTGTCTTTTCTGCTGCTTAATTTTTTCAATTGATCTCTTGTCCTCTTTGTTATATATATATACATACATATGTGAGAAATTGTTTGAACTGTGATTTTGAAACACTGTAGTAAATATGATAAGGCTCAGTAGTATTAGTTAACTGCCTTTACCTCAAGAACATCTTGCAAATACAAGATCCTATGTTGTTCTCTTAGACAATCGAAGGACAATCACACATTCACACCGTATCTCAAGAAAACCCTGCAGCTTTTCAGTCAAGGCAAACACTCCGTCACCTTTTTGTATGCATATATTATTTGTCTCCTTAGGTATTGAATTTCATAATCAGTGGGCTGCGAAAACCAAGTTATCAGTGACAGACTGAATTTTGAATGCTCAAGAAAATTCTTTTGTTGTCTGGTGAGCAGCCAACATTGATGACTCAATTGAGAAGCTATTCACTTTATTCTTACCATTCTCGGGGAATTCACTAAAATATTCTGTTGAAGTTGCTGATATGGTTCTTCTTTTTTAATGTTCCCATTGCGTTGTCGGGGTTAGGGTTGGTGAGTATCTTGTTCTTTACCAATCCAGTCATGATTAATCTACTTCCCCAGAAATGTAATCCTCTTCTTTGCGAGTTCCCAGAGGGTGATGCCCATCCATATGTGTTAGAATAAACTATATATTTGACTAAAAAAAGTACTCGCCTTACTTTCATCACTGTGACTTCACGCTCCATTGTGATTGTATATTGTTTGGGGGGAGGGTGGCTTTTTTAGCTTCTCCTTGGGGTAAGGCTGCGAGTGCTTTAAAGGGTATCATTGACCATACTCCAACGGAATTGGTCCTAAATGTAATTGTACTTGTAAAGCTTTGTAGGAATGTTGTCCTTCGATGCTTCTTGATGGGATTTCCTTTTAACAAAGAAATATCGTGACTTCATCATCTTAAGTAATTATAGCTTCAACTATATTTTTTTTCACTCCATGGCTTGTAAGCAGTTTGAGGATTTTCCTGGCACGTTTCAAGACTACTCCCTGGTTATCTGGCTAGGAAGGGAGATGCTTAGTGAAGTCTCTTATCTATTGTAAGATTTTGCCAGTATAGCTCTTACCTTGTTTGACAATGGCTAGGTTGCTGGACCGATCCTTGTATACCTTGTAGCCCTTCAAATGCTTAACAGTTGCAACGAAAGATGTTATAATCCAGAATGGCCTATGAATGGTCGTAGTATTGCTGATCCTGCCAGCGTTTTTGACTGTCTGGAATTTTAGAAGTTGATCACTGTCTGGACTCTGGTGGTGGTAGTGTCTGTAAAAATGGACATGTCAGTCAGGCTGAAAAAGATAATATGAGGATTTACCACTCTCTGGTGTCTTGTGAGTTGTATATAATTTGAGGCTTTATTAATGTGATGTATCACATGTGTGCAGTTGGTGGTATATATGTCTAGCTGTTACATTTCTGTAGTTCACTACATATTGGTTTTGGACGGTCTAAAATTTCAGAAATGTTTTGATAAGAATTTTGATCTTTAAAGGCCTGCAATACTGTAAATTTGGTGAATCTACGGATAAATCATTGAACCTACGGATAAATTATTGAAGTATAGTGCCAGAAATCCATAAAACCGTGGAGATGAAAATTTGCCAGAGAGATGGTGCTCTGTGTATGGAGCAAAGATGAATAGATCTTTTGATTTTTCTTTTTTCTCTTGGTTTGATTCTGTTTTCCCTCTCTTGGTAGAAAGAGTTGGTAACTGTAGGCGGAGTGTACTTGGATGATGTTCATGGCCTGAGTCGGTCTGGACGAGTATGCCAATGTTGGCAGTTTTGAGCACCTTTGCATCTTATTTTAGTGCATTTCTACTGCAACTGTAACCTCAAAGCAAATTGTTTACCAGGGAATAATAACAATTTATTTTTGGGGTGGGGTGGGATCAAGTGATCAACTATTAACTCTGGTATTTTTATTGTGTTAAGCAGTTATGGACATGGAAATTATTTTGGATTTACTAGATCTTTGGTAGATATCAACTTTTATATTGTAATGCTCTTTTTATTGGATTTAGTTTCGTGGAAGATTAAACTTGTTTTCATCTGGTAGTAAAACATTTGAATGGTTACTAATACCTTCCTAAACTTATTGCAGGGTCAGTATAGATCCACATTGGTCTGTCCAGTATGCAAAAAGGTTTCTGTTACTTTTGATCCCTTCATGTATCTGTCACTACCTCTACCCTCAACCACTATGCGAACAATGACCTTGACTGTCATCAACACTGATGGAAGCTCGAGTCCAACTGTGATGACTGTCTCTGTGCCCAAGTATGGTAAAAGTGAAGACCTCATCAAGGCCTTGACCACTGCTTGCTCATTGCCAGTTGATGATACGCTGTTGGTGGCTGAGGTATAGCTTATTTATTGCCATCATTGACATCCACAAAATTTACATGGAATTAACAGTATATTTATCCTTTTGGGGCAATATTTCCTTACAGATATACAACAACCGTATCATCCGTTTTCTGGAAGATCCAGCTGATTTATTGTCTTTAATTAGAGATGAGGACCGTTTAGTTGCGTACCGGCTGCCCAAAGATACTGACAAATCATCTATTGTTGTGTTTATGCATCAGGAGATAGAAGAGTGAGTATACTCTATTAATTTACATTTATTGAGTGATAACTAATGAGCAGTAAATTTCTCCCATTCATTGAATGGGAGCTTCAGCTGGAATAGTAGCAAACTAACAATTACTCCGTATTGAGCTGTGACAGCTTAGACAATCTGAACCTAAGATGTTGAAAGATAGATCTTTGATGATGTTTCTGTGACAGCAATACAGTCCTGTTTTCTATTTGGATGAACTCTTGTCTAGATGTTTTCTGATGAGAAC
Source organism: Corrigiola litoralis (assembly GCA_901111285.1). Taxonomy (NCBI): domain Eukaryota; kingdom Viridiplantae; phylum Streptophyta; class Magnoliopsida; order Caryophyllales; family Caryophyllaceae; genus Corrigiola; species Corrigiola litoralis. The sequence continues at coordinate 15,323 of CAAKMY010101294.1, read as the reverse complement.
TTCAATTCCAGGCAGTACGTACACGGGAAGCTTTGTCAAGACTCGAAAGCATTTGGCATTCCTCTTGTGGCTAGAATCTGTGCCAAGATTAATGGGTCAGATCTCTGTAACTTGTATATGAAGTTGCTTAGTCCATTTCTGATGCCTGATGAAGATAATTCGAGTGACCATGATGTCTCCAATAGCCCTTTGGTTGAAACTTCGGTGGAGAACTCGACAGATCTTGTTAGTACCGAGTCAAGTGATGATTCTAAAGTTTCTAATGGTGAGGGAGCTTTACCAGCTGATAGTGAGTTCCTATTCTACCTAACGGATGAAAAGGGGATTCTGAAGAATTCCAAAATAGAGATGCCAGATCCTGTAATGTCTGAGGACTTGCCAAAGCGGTTAAATGTGCTTGTTTCTTGGTCTGAGAAAAAGTCTGAAATTTATGACACTGTTCTTCTTAGCACTCTGCCTGAAATATTTAAGTCTGGCTTTTTGGCTAAAAGACCACAGGAATCCATATCCCTTTATAAGTGCCTACAGGCGTTTCTGAAAGAGGAGCCTCTTGGACCTGAAGACATGTGGTAAGTTTATGTGATTCTGGCATTTATTTCAGTCTTGAAATTGCTCTTCAATATATTATCGAGGAAGTTTTCTCCAGCTTCTTTTGTTCTGAAGATTGACAATGTGACATAGATCTTGTCTGGCATTTGCTTTGACATTTTAGAGAACTGACTAGTCTTGCATTAAATTTTACGTTATCTTAAGGATGTTTTGACTTCATGCTTATCATTGCTGAATCACAATGATGAAGTTTCTTACACTTCGTTTGGATTGACATTACCAAAAGTTATTAGGTTAGGTTGATATATGTAACCCGACCTAGGTGAGGTGAAGGTAGGTGAATAATACTCTCATCCTCACTATTCTTTATATCAAACTAATTTAATAACATCAGGCTTCAAATACTGTGTATATATATAGATAATTGTGGCAAAGTTGATAAAAAAGGATGAGTATTATTGTTGAATATTACAACAATTCATGAAAAGTTAACTTTTAACATACTTTAGTCTCATAAAAATGTTAACCAAACGGGGTAAAAGTAGGCGTTAACTTACCTGACCTGAATCCAAACACGGCAGCAGTGAAGTCTGGAGATTCTATTTCAGCTATCTGATAATTGATTTCATGAACTTGATGCCAACCCTATCTCTGCTATCAGGACCTGCAATATTTGCCGCAGATCATCTTTTAACATTTTGCAACATTTTCTGATATTATTTCATATTCTGCTGCACCTTATAGTTTCCTTTTTAACAATTAATTTACTTGACATGTTCATGAACTGTGATATCTACTTTTCTTCTGTTAAGCTGCTTCCCGTATGTTCTCTCTTCCATCTTTCAAATGCCTAGAATAAGTGATCACTTCATATTCCATTCTTTCAGCACCTTTCAAGTAGGGAGCTTCCTTGAGAAGTGTGAGTAAATGTGAAAGTTCCCCTCATTTGACATGGTTTGTAATTCCATTTTTTGGTAAATGTTACCAGGTACTGTCCTGGCTGTAAGCAGCATCGTCCAGCTACCAAGAAATTAGATCTTTGGAGACTCCCAGAAATTCTTGTCATTCATTTAAAAAGATTTTCATACAGCAGATACACCAAAAACAAGTTAGAGGCATATGTCGACTTCCCGATTGACGATCTTGATTTGGCCATGTATATTGCTAACAAGAATTCTCAAGCATCTTACCGTTATGTGCTTTATGCTATCAGCAATCACTACGGAAGCCTGGGAGGTGGTCATTACACTGCTTTTGTCCACGTGAGTTTTTTTTTTAACTTTCTAGTAAATAATTTTTACAACTTCTCTTGATGAAGTATCTCAGCATGGAAACTTTGACTTGGACTTGTGCCTTGTGGAGTTGGGTTTGATTATTTTAACCAACGTGATTAATCATTAAAGTAACCCAACTCTATGAGCTCAGCACATACCACGGACATCTTTAAATGCTCTTAGCAATTTGAATTTGTATCCCTTTTTCTGTCTCTGAAGATTATATTTCAATTGTTATGAATTCTTGTATATGCAAGCACATGAACTTAGTGTGCATGTTTGTAATAATGCAGCATGGAGGCGGCCGATGGTACGACTTTGATGATAGTAGTGTATATCCCATTGGTGAAGAGAAGATTAAGACATCAGCGGCATATGTTCTTTTCTATAGAAGAGTTGCAGTTTCATAATAACCAAAATCGATTATTGGTAGTAATTCGCAGAAGTAGCTCCAATCAGAAAGCTCTTCAATTAATTAATTATTTATTCATTTATTCAGAGAACTAGAGTCGAATTGAGAGGCAGTATTTGTCGTCTCTAGCATCATTTTTCTGGGATGCTTGGGAGACAGTTGATGACACAGAGAAGACTGTCAACCTTGTGGATCATGCCAGGGTTCACAGGTTATAGCTAAATAGGCGAAATTCATACCGGGGTGGAATTCTTTTGCATTTTTACCCTTTGTAGAAGTATTACCTCTAGTAACCACTAACCCATTTTTTCAGAAATTACATTCACCGAAAGTCAGTTTTCATGTATACTTTTAGAGCTTCGTGTCCCCATAGAAGTGTATACTTTTCTTGTAAGAGATGTAACCTCATGATTAGTCTGATAAGCAATTCATTGAAATGTACTTCTACATGTTGAAAATTGCTCCATTCATTCATTCTACATTCAGTATTCAGCAAACATGTCTCCAAGTTGCTGGTTTAGTGCACCAGATATTAGTTACGAGACAGGCTAACTCTGAGATATTCCGTCTGTACATGAAATCTACCGGCTCGTCTCTTTGGTCATAATTATAATGTAGTTTACTTGCAGGTCAGTTATCTGCGAAGAATCTTACAAAACAAACCCATAGTTGCAGATGTTACTGTATAAGATCATTTCATCTGATGTCAGTAACATCATCTTCTTGGTCTTTATACTTTGTAAGATACCTTATGGACACAGATCTCTCCTACTCCCCCAACCCCCCGCGTTTATTTATCAGGTAAAGCTTAAATTGGATGGCCAAGCAGTAGACAATTGAATGATTTGGTATTTAAATTGCTCATGTCATCCTTGATGTTGAAATGAATAGTTGGTTCGCCTAATTGGGTATCTACTTCTGGTATCTGGAATGCTGTCTCATGTAGTCATGTCTCTCGGAAGACCACACGAGTTCATGGATTCCGAGGAAGCAATACTACATCAAAGATATGTCAACGTGAAGTTGCATGCAATCTTTGTCACAAGAACGGAAAGTGTTAGTGTCACGCGATTCCATACTCCCATCTTGTCTTAACTATCAACTAAGGAGTATTATCGTGCAAACACCAAAATTACACTATTTGAAAGAGACATCTTTCAGTTTACGATGGAGAATTAAAATCAAAAAGACAAAAAATTGCTAGATTTGGTTGTTTGGCAGTTGAAACCTTAAGAAAGACACTTGGTAATGGTTTAGTCCCTTACTACATTTCGTTCGTGTGAACAAAGTTTACTAGTCATTCTTTTTCGAATAATGAGGATAACTTGGTAGATGGTGTCACCATTGCTGACCTTCGTAGTAAACTCAATATATTGCATCTGACTCCATAGATACATCACCAAATTAGCAAGATAGCGTACAACGAAGACACATGATCCACCTCCTTTAGTTTTCTAGTGTTTTGGACAACACGTCAGACGTGTGATACATTGAACCAAACATGATCACGTCAGACGTGTGATACATTGAACCAAACATATGCATTACATGCACCTCAATCCTCATGCATCATATCTTATGAAGTTCTGCTTAATAAGTTAGGCTTGTGTTCAACTTTCATGCACTGGCTGCCTTCTACATTTCAGCATTAAATTGAAGCATATCCGACTATATTGTGCACCCTGGACTCCGCTTAATTTAACAGGATATGTAGAGATTCATTATGATTGTGCATTTGTGCGGGGGGTATATCCTTGAATAATACAGCCATCAGCCAGCATTTTGTTTTCTCATTTTGTGGAAAGGATGGAATTTTTTTATTATAAGTTATGTGGCTTTGACAATATAGATGAGGTTCTGACAGATACATATATATACTCCGTATATGCTTACATCTTACTACACGGTTCGGTAGAAATTAAACTTGGTGCCTCACTGTGTTCATGTACGTCATGTTCCAAAATATATTTCTTCTTTTACTATCTTTATACACCTTGGTAATTACATAGTTGCATTATCTAAAAAAAAAAAAAATTACATAGTTGCATCCATGCGGAACCTAATGAGCTTCAAGGATGCCACAATGATTAAGGTTCATATATGCTTCAAAAATGGTATCGGTCCAAGATCCATTGCCATCCCTAGTTGAAACTAAAAGGTTTTAATTTTACCATTGTACAAAGTTAAGGGTTTAATTTGCCACTTTCGCGGATAATAAACTATATGAATGTAGAAGAGACACTATTTATGAGACACTATTTAAATAATTTGTATAATTAGAATTTTATATTTTTCCTAAATACTTAATTAAACACCTCTAAGATCTACGGAGTAATTGTGAATTACTTTTGGTAAATCCTCTTTCAAAGGGATCCCTATATCCATTAGAATTCTTTAGTTGGAGTCTATATAATGTTTTCAATAATGCAAAACACACGTTAAGTTCTTCGATCCAACTCCCTGGGTAAAAAGGACTTCTACTAGCTAGCTTAATTACTTTTGATTGCTCATTAAATTATTAAAGAATCTTAAAAAATCATACAATTCGTTAGAAAGACCTAAGCTAGCTCGTTTTAAAAGAAATACGGAGTACAAAAGAAAAGAAGTATGGAGTACTCCGTATGGAAATGCTTGTTATCTACATTTAGTAACGGATGCCTTTTTATTGTGATGTTGTAAAAACAATCCTTTTCTGGTTACTTGATTTTGTTATTTTCATCATTTCAAAAGTATATGAGATTTCTTTTCACTTTAAAAAATTTCTTGTAAAAAAATTATAATAGTATTCAAAATTATAATAATTTAGTTTCTTTTGGCAAACTTTTCAGAAGAAAAAAAAAAATTATTGCTAGCAATGATATATATGAAACTGTAAACAATGAAACGAGAGAGAAAAAAAAGCAACTACCATCATGTCAACGTACTTTGTTTTGTATGAATTTGTGTTTGAAACTATTTCTTGTCGCTTGACATATCACATACTCCGTATACTACTATCATTGTATTGTTTGTGTGTGTGTGTGTAATGCTGTGTGCCTGTGTGGGAAGAGAAGGGGGAGACGGTGTCAGTAACATCTGCATACACTTACACCTTTCGTCGTCTAAAGAGAGGTTGCTGTTTCTAGTGGCAGACCTCAACAAGATTCAGATCCCTTATTAAGAGGAAGAAAGTAAAAATTTCTTTCTTTTTTGATGATCTATCAGACTATCACCCTTCTTTTCTAGCTTTTATGACAATTCATTATAACTCAAACAGAACATGATTTGACGTTACAGATTCTGCATGCTTGACCCAATGATTCCCAGTATAAGTGTTGCAGTATATACTACACAATAATGAAACTCCTGTAAGTGGAAAATGATAACTTATAAACACCTGAAAAACACAGAGTACGTAATAAACATATTCTTCGTAATTTAATTGTTTGTGTGCAGCACTTGGTGATTAAGTAATTTGAAATTTGCAGTAATAAGAGAGCATTCGCCTAATCGCATGCATGAACTTGAACCATATACGTAGTACAATACAAGCATTAGCGCCTATTAGGGTTGCCTTTGAGATGAAACTTAGGAAATAAGGAGTATATTCCTGCAGGGATAAGAACCTACTACTTTACTAGCATTAAAAAAATGTTAGCATGTCATTGATCAGCTCCTTATCAGATTACACTCCAACCACTCAATAGATTTAGGTTGATAATATACGGAATACCTTTCTTTACATGCTTATACGGACACATCAAGAAAGATATACGAAGTATATAGTAGTCAAAAATAAATACGGAGTATCCTTCTTTCCACTTCACTACTTCAATAATTACCATGAGTTAACTATTAGATCAAAAAATGTACTAGTAACTAGTTTTTGGCCCGTGCGATGCACGAAATTGTTTTTGGTTTTACTAAATCATCTAATATTTTGGCACAACTATTGTCGATTCATTGAAAGCAAATAATGATTGTATGATTTTATATTAGCTCATAAATTTCGTGAAAGAGACATAAAGATTGAAATGTCATAATGCATGAAATAATTTCTTAGGTGAATATTCTCCTCTTGTTTATTCTTATTATTTTGCGATACCGGTGGTATATGTATGCCCACTCGCATTCTTTTTTATTTCTGTTTTGCCGAGCTTCTTTTTTTGGTCGTACAAAGGTACTTGATGGAACCAATAATAAATACAATACCAATCAATTGTTTTTAGCCCCGATGTTGCCCATGTTTTCTAATTTTTTATTAGACTTTTTTTTTGCTAGAGGTTGAATGGACGTTGTAGATATAGATATAAATCACCAAATTGATATATGTCGTTGGATTTTTATCATTTTTTTTTTTGTGTTGAACAACATTTTTATATGGTCACTATGAGACATGAGCGTAGGCACGTAAAAAAATTTTGATCTCTTATATTAATTCTTCATTGAGTAACGCATAAAGTTTTGAGCATTATTAGTGGTGAATTTTCTTGTTTGCGGAAGGTAAGCATGAAGAGAATGACAAAAAGAATGATATTATCGATAATCGTTTAACAATGAGTTATAAGTTATCTTTTTATATACAAGTAGAGGAGTATAATAGCAATATAGTATGTCCTATGACCTAACTGTTGGGAAAATGCCACGAAATGACTATTACAATATTTATAGCCAAAAACTATTGATTTGGCATATTAATTTTGTAGGTGCATTTGGAGTTACATTCATGTAATGAAGTTGGAATAAGGCCTGAGTTGTATTCTTTGGTAATTGATATCCTTGTTTGGAGAATTTTAAAAGGCATATATTAATGATTAATGTCTTGATGACACACATTAGTTATGTGATTTATTAGGTATTTGATGATGTGGCTGCTGAGTTGGAGTTGACGTGGATTACGACGTGACATGTTCTCATGCATTCAACGTTTTTAATAGTACTTATATAGATATAGATAGATAGATATTTTATGTTTTCCACCATCCGGTGTATTTGGGATTTCCGCTGGGTGCATAGACCACAAAAACAACAAAATTTACACTTCATAGTTTTAGCATTATTGCATTGCCAATGAATCAAACTTAGAATCAATTAGAAATAAACCCTTACTAATTGATCCAAGCAGTACTTATGATTTCATTCGTATATATAAATCAAATAAGAAGACATCAAACATAAAACTGTAAAATTAAACACATCGACCTATTCAGTGCATCATTATCGAACTCAAATGTGCAGTATGTTAGTACGAAGTATATAATACAGTGAAAACTGAAGAATACACCACTATTAGTTCAGAGATAAAATTGAACAGGACCACTAGTCCACTGTATATACTATCCAGCAGCTAACAGTTTCCATGGTGGAGAAAATCGATGGAACCTCAGCAGTCAAGCCTTAGCAAGTTGGCGGTTATTTATTTTAAAAGGATCATGAATATCCCAATGAAGAAAGAGTGAAAGACCCCAGTGAGAACGTTGGTTTGTTTGGATATGTGAGAATGAGTGAGATGCCATAAAATTCGGTGAAAACATTCACGCTGGGCGCTGGCTGCTGTCCATGACTTATAGTATGAATGAATGATATACCACGCGAGAGATAGCCATATTTTCAGTTAATGTGATAGTGACAACTGAATACATCATCTGTAACTATCAGGGTCCATTACATTTCAGACCTAGCCCCTTGTTTATACTGCTTGACTGCTTCTACAGAATTATCTGTATTTCAGCAACTAACAACTCAAGCTATTGGAAGTACACATACTACATTTTAATGAAGAGCAATTATTATGGGGATAAATGTGCAAGCCGTATTAGAAATAACTAGAGAGTAGAGAGACACAATGTGAATATACTTCGTATATTTGATGGATACATTACATCATTCATAATCATAAAGCACTCCGACATCAATTTCATTGAAATGAACTTGCATGGATACATTCCTTATCATTAGACTTATAGCTTTCCCGTAAAATATACTTCGTATATTTGTAGGACGCTAAGTCAAACTCACTGAATTTTTCCCTTCCTCTACCTTCAGGGGTCACAGTACTATATGTCTATATATATATACTCGTTATAGAGTCGATTTTATTGTATACATATATGAGATATATACTACTATTACTACTACTATATATGAGTATTTCAGTCATGAAATAAATTAGCATAATTTAAGCTAATTTTTACTGACAGAATACAATATAATAGTTATTCAGTACAATCCATGAGACTTGTTTGTCCCTTCCCCGGCAATGGTCTGGTCCACCCTTGCTTGCCTTGGCCCATCCAGATTTAGGCCGAAGTGAATATGAGGAAAATGTGCCCACTGCGAAGCAACAAAGTAGGGTAAACTATATAAGTACGTTTGTACTAGCAGTAATTAGTCAGCATCTGATATTTAGCTAGAAATGTCCTCTTTTCATTTTATTAATAGAAGTATATTTAAATTTTGCTTGAATTTAGAATCTTGTAGAATTTATTAGACACAAGCAATCAGTGGCGCATCAGCGCATGCGACGATTCTGTGTCTCGGGACATTGGAATGTCTTCCTTTTGTTTTTAATGCATTTGCGGTACTAAAAAATTTTGAAAATCATGTACTCCGTATTTCATATTGTCTTTAGAATATCTAAAAGGACCACAAAAATTATAATTTTCTAAATTCGCCACTACAAGCAATGATGTCCACTATAGTGCACTTGACACATCTAAGTTTAGTTATAAACCTTCTCATTCTATTACACTGTTGTCACTTTCTCTCGAGGACAATTTAGAAGTGAGACTAAGCAGAAATCTAACATCATATATTAGCACTGACAATAATGGTTTTGAGAGAATCTGAGTAATGGTCTAAGAGTTTGAAGTCAGGCCATAAAATCAGCTAATTTGACAAGCATTGATAAACATTGCTGAAAATGAATGTCAAATTAGTCGTTGAAAATGTCTAGAATTTTGTATAATGTACGGAGTAGTTACCATTCTAAATTTATGGAGCCTTTAAGCACAAAACAGAAAGGAGTACATAGTATGTTCTACTAATTAAGAATGAATCTAAGGAAATACGTACTACGTACTCCCTAGCTAGAAACGCTAGTTAAAAGAAAATACTACAAACATATAAATACTTACAAACAAAAACAGTGCTTATGAGGAGTACCATATAAAGTAAGACAAGAGACTCACATTCTTAGCTGCTGCGCTGAAGGCCTCTCTATGGCTAATTTCAGGATTGCTGGCTTTTATCCTTTGGATCTCCTCCCTTTGCCATCCAACCAAAAACAAACGAGAGAATGAGATTCTTTTTTTTCTTTTTAAATCTAGTGAGCTTTACAACGTACTCCGTACTAGCTGCTATAATGAGTTGAGCTCTCTAAGTGGTATTATCCTTTCTATAGTAAGCTTTTACAAATGAGATTTATTTTAGACAAAACAGACAACATTTTACTTTGTAAGTAATGATGAAATTCATTATTAGATAATCATACTATATGGTATGCAGTCTACAATGAATGATCAGTTACACCAAGTCACCTACAACATTTTACTCAAATATATATAAGGACTTAAAATAGGCCATGCTTACTTTATAAACTTATTATAGGCCGAAGGAACGCGCTGTCGTTTTTCTGGAGCTGCAGGATTAGGAGAAGAAAATAAGCAACTGAAAGCAATGCACCACATTGTTTAATTTTCTCATATTTCGCTAGATTATAAACCCGTCCAGAAAACTCATATCTTAATTTTAGTTTCATGCAAAAAACGCACCATTATGAACTCAGTTAAAACACTATTGTTTAGCTATAGAAATAGGCCATCATACGATCTGAGATCAAACTATTCATGTAGAATCTGCTCAATTATTTAACAAAAATTATTCTCTTTATTCAACCAGCTGCTGCGTGATTGAAAGGATTTGTATTACTTCGACTTTCGCAAGAACAAAGATCAATATCCTAATCACATCCTTTATCATTCACCAAGATGGATTTATATCTCATAGGTTATCATATAATCGAACATGCTCACAACTCATAACAATTACTCGAATTAGCTATGGCTTACTCTTTCCACTTTGACAACTTGGTCAAATCCTGATCATGATTAAACTAACCAGTAATAGTATGCTAAGATAGTCAATGTAGTTCCTTACAGATACGAATCCATGTAGGAATAAGCAGTATAGGTACCGGACAGCAACCATTTTCTAACAAAATTTCCGTAACATCTCATTAATTTTCGAGAAGTCTGATTTATCGCGTTAAACCTAATACGCGGTGACAGTTTTCAAACACTTTAGCTGCATTCATAGCTGGCATTTACATGTACTGAACAAGATGGTGAACTCATAATCCTAATGTTAGAAATTACCAACTGTACACTTCTTTAGCTGAATTGATATCAGTGATCAGAGTGAGAGATCAAGCACTTACGCCGAATAGGTGGAGGGCGAGGCTGTTGGTTTTGATGCTCAGTAATTATTGAAGATGATGAGCCTGAACAGCTATTGACCGAGCTTACATATGGAGAATTATGGTGCTGCCTCAGTGACAATGTATTTCTCATAAGATTTATCTGAAGTAACAGAACTAATGCAAAAAGAAGCAGTTACATATGTTATAACAGAAAATAAAGCCGAATATATCCATATCTATACCTGGAAATGATCTTGAGGTACAAATGGAGAAGGAGGTCCAATATTAACTGAGAGGAGATTTGCACAATGCCCACATCTCACTGTCACCGAGGTATACATGCTGCAACAAGGCACACTCACCTGCTATTCAGCAAAAAAGTGTCACAGCATAATCTTATACTCCGTAAAACATATATATGTATGCTAATTAATACAGAAACTAAGCATAAAACTTTTCCAAGGAGATCTTAGAATAAACCAGATCGAATAAGGTTGTCATAATACGGAGTAGCTTCTACTTTGTAGGTACCAATCATGAGAGCTACTGGAATCAGAAGAGAACATAACAACGATGAAGATCGTAATGACACTTAGGCTTCATGGTCCAACCATAACCGACCCAAAATAGAAACTATGGATCACCTCGGAAAGGTTAACCTCCAGTCCACCATTATATGCTACATGTCTCATAATTTTTAGATAGGTATCAGTATTAGCTTCATTTATTTCAATACTCTTAGTTTAATTTATGAGACAAGCAACTGAACTTCATCTCTTTAACAATAAAGGCCCTCTACTGCTAGCTCATATTTTGTATCGAAGTATTCTTTCTTTCTTATCTACAAGACTTGAAGGACTTGCTTGGGTGGAGCCTTTTTACGAGGCTCACTCTAACTCTCACATTAACCGAATGAAAAAGACTATAATGCATATTATCCCTACCTGATATGATGAATGGATACACCAAATAACTAATTCATATAGGACCTTGGAGCCCTTTTAGGGGAACATTAAAGTAAGATCAAACTTTTAGGTATATGAGGGTATGTCTGATCTACAAATATGGAGCCCTTCTGCCCTTGTCTATAAATATGGAGCACCTCGCCGTAAGGGAGAAAGATTATTGTTATCATTCAAGTGTTAAGAAAATAAGCCCTACATCTCATAATATTTAACATTCCAACAAGTTATAAAAAGGCTTTATTAGTTGCTAATTAATTAAGATAACAGTAGATTATATATTTGTTACATTAAGTGTTAACTATGCTTGTATTGCGTTTTTTTATTATCTTGATCATATTTACAGTTTATAATATTAGATAGAGTAAAACTAGCAGATTAAAAATAACTAGACTTTCTTAGCATTTTCATAGTAAATCCTCCATTTTCTAAACCCTGACATCCCAAGAAAGTCAAGAAAGAGAAAAGGTGAAATGAAAACGATCTGACTTATTAGAGAGATATCATATAGATCTTTTTAAAAAGGGCAAATATATAGGCTATGATGAAAGGAAAGACATGACAGACTGGTAAAAACAAAACACAAACAGATGAATAAATCATACTGTAGAAGACAAATGAATCCTGTACAGATAGCAATTAAAAAGAAACACACTTTAGTATGGTATGGCTATCTACAGACAGACAGAGAGAAAGAGAAGTGAGAGACTGTGGACGCTAGCTGCAGCATTTTGTACAGATGATAAATCATAAACACTGCATCATATGATCTTGATTCCTTTTTCGTTTTCATCCTTATGGGGACTTATGGTACCTACTGTATAAATGATCATGATTCCAACGCAGCAAACACCAAAGAGAAAAAAAAAAAAAAGTTAAGTTGCGTATAGCATGATTGTACTAGACGATGAATTTTTCTAGCTATGACATGAAGTTGACACTGTCGATGCTTCTGCAGAAAATGTCAGCAGTACACAAATTAAATAAATAAACGCATTTATAATCAAAGTTACACTAACCAACTCTCTGACTCATACAGCTGACTACTGCTACACCTGTTTCTCTGAAGATGAACCCTAATCTACAAGCCCTACACAACCTCCCACCAAATATTTTTTCTTCTTTAAAAGCGAAGATAAGTGCACTATATATATAAGCTGCAAACCAGGCCTCACATAAGATGTTGGAATTATGTGAAAAGATCAAGAAAAGTTGAAATTCGACACTACTTATAGCTATAAAATTAAGGGTACTTTGATCTGAAAATTTTAGAAAACACATAGATTAAGATAAAAAATCTCCTTAGTGTTTGAATTAATTAATATGGTACTCCCTCCTTCCCAATAAATTAGCATCATTAGGCAAAATTTCCCCTACGTGCAACTTGTGAATGATAACAATCTACTGAGACGGAGGGAGTATATGTAAGTACCGCTAAAATGGTGTTGCAGAAGGTGCAGTGAACATAGCAGACACGCTCTGATGTACTGATATCCATCGACATGCTCTGAAATAAATATAACACAACTGTTTCTGATCTCTTAATTTGTTCAACTCCCTTGGATATAGTTCTTTCAAGAGTGAGAATGTGAGGGGAGAAAGAAGGGAGAGATGGGAGAGGAAGTAATGGGTGTTGAGTGGAGAAAAATGATGCAAGAAAACACTAATTAGCCCTACAATATAGTCCTGCTGGTCGGTAGAGGAAGGAAGTGGGGAGAGTACGCTAAGTACTAGCTAATTGAGGAGGAAAATTTTATTTGGAAGATGGTGAGAACTACTCTAAAGCTTAATCAATCATCCATCTTCGTACTATCTTCTTAGGGTTCCTAAATTACTACTACTTCCTTTTTTTGGTGGGAAATTATTACCAACTTTTTGGGTGTCAAACAAGTTGTGTTCAGTCCACTTGCTATGTCTATTTTGTTTTTACAATGGTGGCGACTGGCGAGTAGCTAGGGCCTGTATATACTTCATGTATTACTAGCTTAATCAAGTGATGTCATCTCATTTTCCTATAAAATATATTTGTTTTGTACATTTAAAGCCGCCTATGGGTATGCATAATATGAATGTAGTGTCTAATTTCACCAATTAACTCCAAGCGGGTGACTTTGGGTAAATCGAATTTAAGAAGTTAGAAGCATCACATGTTCCTGCATTGGGCAAAATCGAAGTTAGATAACTTGGTTTACAATTGTGTTGTTTGTATTTAAGCCAAATCAAAAGTTCAAAGTAATAGTTTGAGATCTCGTATAATGAGTTATGTCGATCCATTAGAGCTGGTGGGTGAAGAATGACTCCAACATTCGACGGTTTTCCCTATCTTAGCCCGCTAACATTCAACCAATCATTTAGGCTATTCTTACAAACTACAGCCATGATCTTGACTTTAATACAACATGTTGAGCCGAATTAGAGTTGGATGTTTACAAGTGTGTTGGTAAGCATACCTGATTAAAAGCTTAAACTAATAGTTTAAGGTCAAATTAATTGCTTTTATAAATATTTATCGGGACACTTGAATACATCGCGTGCATTTACGACATAAATCTTGACATGCACTAAACACTCTTTCATAAGAATAAAAAAATACTACTCCGTGATGTGTTTAATTATGAACATAATTTGAAAATATCTTCTAATTTATAAAAATATGGTAATTACACTTTTACAAATGATTCAATACTTACTTACATATAGTATAGATATCCGTACTTGTATAAAAGGCTTTAATAAAACTGTTTTTTCTTTTTTAAGAACTAAAATTAGCTAATTTTTATAAACAAATATATCCCTTGGAGTTTTAAATTGGACGGTTCTTATCTATGGCTTAATGTTGGTAAAGATTAACCACGTCTTTCGCTCAATTCATAACTCATTTTTCTAATTAAAAGTAGACAGTCTCTTTGGAAAAATTGCGTTGGACTTAAGTACTTAACTATACAAAAAAAAAAGATTGTAACACGTACAAAATAGTGAAATACTCCAGAAAATTATAAGGAGGAACTTTTTATCATCATTGGGAAAGACTAAAGAGGAATATAAGGAGCCTTCAATTTTGAATTTTGATACTACGGTGTGAAAGTAATTGTACAATTGCACTATATTACTTGGAGTAACTTAGGAGATGGGGAGAGAAAAACATAGACAAAAGAGGGAATGTGGTGGTCGGTCTGGCATTCATATACGATATGATGATTGAAGGAATGAGTGGGTGGAATTGAAGTGACATTTTTGGCTTCACAATGAAGGCAAACTTGATCACAAACAACAAACCATATATTGCGGGAATTCCATACATAACATTAATTGCTAAGAATGTTTTAGGGATATGAGAATTGGGTGGGGGATCCAAGAGGGGGATGCCCAAACAAATTGGAAAAGACAACTCGATTACGAAAACCCTAACCATCTTTCCTCTTCTCTCTCTATATTCAGTGATGGTCAACATTTTCCCTTTCATTCGTCTTTTCTGCGCCTGATAAATAATTAAACCAGGGTGTACTCCTTGAAAGATATACTTATGTCTTAACTAAAAGTTTTGTACTGAGCATAATAAGCTACGGAGTAGATGTGAACTAAAAGATGGCAACCAATGAAGATTTTGACAATGCTATCCGAAAATTGGAACAACTATAGTAATAATCACACAAATTGAACTATTAATCATTTGGCCAATCTATATTATTATCTTATACACCTTAGAACTTCTATTTGTAGGACACGTG
>CAAKMY010101283.1:21314-36174 GCA_901111285.1 Corrigiola litoralis | reverse complement strand
CATAATGAACCCCTATTTTTCAACATGTTTCGAACAGGGAAGCACATTTGATGTTTTCCTAAAAACCGCGCTTTTTTTTTTTTTTTACTCCTGAAAATATAGAAAAAAAAAAATCCCTGTCTGTGGTAATGAAGCTCGACTAGTAAACCACTTTTTTCTAAGTAATTAGATTATTACATCAACAATATAAACGGGAATGAACATCAGTGAAGAGAAATTTATATTTGGTAGTACTTGGTAGCCAGACATTCACATGGGACAATCAAAATTTATACACAAACTCACTATCGTTCCTCCAAGTCATGGTTTTAAAACCATACAAACCATCAGTACAAGCTTTTTAGTCTAACAAACTGAGTCTAAATAACTGCTCTAGCATAATTAAACTTTCAGCTTAAACCCGACTGATGATATTCTATCCTACTCGTTTCCGCAGTATGTACAAGTCGAAAATTAAAATATGAACTCACGAGGCTCCTGAAGCTTCCAACCTGTAAACTGAATCATCTGTTTTCCTCCGATTTGCGCTCTCCCCCGGAGAATAAATTCATAAAGCTCCTTGTAGCCTGACCAACCGCACGAGAAGTCTTCTTAGCAGCACCAGAAACAACTGGTTCCAACGAGATGACAGGAAGGTTTGCTCTCTCCTCAATTATTGCTGCGGCAAAGGACAGCAACGAACTGGAGTCAGTAAAGAGAATAAGAGCAACACAATAAGGAAACTAAAAGACATAAGACATTTTATAACATACAGATAGTCTGTTCCCGAGCAAGAGCACCAATCTGCCGGATTCCTACTTCTGCTGCTTGAACTGCTTGTGCAGATTTATTGACCCCATCTGATATCTCGTGGCTAACAAAATAAGAAAACGTCAATTAGAAAGGAAGCAACATCTTGGCATATATAGCAAACAGAAAAGGTCAAGTTGGTAGCAAAACTCTGGAGTTGCTACTCAGCTCTGTATACAGAATAACTAATAATTTACAGTCAAGTCCAGAGCCCCGGAGCTATAATGATTAATGAAACAAAGCTACACTTCCTCATGAGTCATGATTATAATTTGTCCCATTAGATCTAAGACAATCTATGACCCAATTACCCCCACTCCCATAACATATTTTGGCGACTTAGACAAATCACTGTACAGTGTACACTATACAGTATCAAACTATCAAAAGATCTAGAATTAGGGTAATGACGGAGTGTCTGGACACTGCTATCATTACAAATATGGCTGTAAGAAAGTACCACAATAAGTATGCCAGAGAAGCCCTAACTGCGTAGCGTTAAAACATTTGAACTCCTTACAAAACTCAAAATGCTCAACGGCTTTGTCATTTTCCACTGAAGAGCATATATCAGTTCGCAAACATAATGTCGTTGAGAAAAAAGATCATTTTCAACAAACCTAAAAAATGCTGAACCCTGACAGGTAAATACTGGGTTTGACGCCTTCATGACCCCCCCCCCCCCCTCCCCTCCCTCCCAAAAAAAAAATAACAACAGGAACTAGTTCCTTTTTGCCAACAGCAGCACATTAGTAGCTGCATTACAGATAAGCATACTACACAGGTGTTGAGCATTGGAACTGTATGAGACATAAGAACCAAGTAAAAAAGACAGATTACAGCCTTACAGGCACCAGGTTGCTTGAAGGTTATGATTATCTTAACTAATTGCCAATATTTTCTCTGTTACTCTTCACAAACAAATAGAATAATTTCTACAAGGTAGTAATGTAAGATGCAGAAGAAAGTAGAACAAAAAATCTATGAACTTGGGATCCCTCTCATCAACTTACCTCAAGTCACTCAATTCTAGAGTAAGGTCGCTAATCTCCATGCCTGACAGTCTAATAGCTGCCATTGTACCCGGCAGCTCCTCCCGAGCAGCATCTACTAGCTTTGCAAAAGAATTAGCTGCTCTTCCCGTAGCCTAAAACATGAGAAGAAAATACAATAGCTTCTGAAGTTCTTTTTTTAGATGAGAAAACATAAACGGACAGAAAGGCTACAGCCTAGAAGAATAAGTCTAGAAGCATAAGTAATCTTCCAAAAAGAAAACTAATTACAAGTTAAACCAATTGTGCTGTGTGACTGTAATAAGGAACGTAACCCGACGTCAAAGACCATCTAGGGAGTAATAATTCGGCTTCCCTACATCCGCAGATAATTCAAAATTCTTAATCTTCGAATACCAATTATTTATGCACAGAAATCAGAGCAAGATTTTTCTATGTTGTAGTTTCGAATGCCAAGAAAGCATTGTAGATTAGGCAGAGCCACCCATGTATCTTGTAAGGAACAAACTCCCGGTGCAGGTTCCTAATGTTTGATGGCTTGAAGGAAGTAGCACATTTAGATATACTCCCACTGTCCCAAGAGGTTCAAAGTTCCAATGTTGCCTTTTGGACAAATTTAGGAGAACCTGTTTGGGGTGGGACATGGTGCAAAGTTCTCACATTTGCTTTTGGACCAAGTTACTCCACTTTCTTCTCATTTCTCGAAGCTGTCTTCAACCACCAAATGTAAAGCCAGTAAATTATCCATGTAATTTTTAATCAACAAAGTTGTTACGTCAGGAATTAGATCACGACTTTGGTCATTGAGGATTACTTGGGATAATTTTTTGACTTTGCATCAAGTGGTTGAAAAAAGCTTTGAGAGGGAAGGGGAGGGGAGTAACTTGTTCCAAAAGAAAATGTTGAGAATCTTGCACCATGACCACACCCCCAACAGGTTCTCCAAAAGCACATAATTAGTGAGGAACTTAAGCAGTCAATAATTAGTGGGGAACTCTTGTGCTGAGCCTTTTGAAGACTTTTACGCCTCCTTTGGACTTTTGCTACCATAAGATTAAGATATCAATGTCCAAAACCATTAGAAAACGGTGAATCCAGGGAGGGGGGGGGGGGGGGGGTGAGATATCTTTAAAGTATATTCTAAGGGTGGAAGGGGCGAAGCCTAAAAGTCCTGGTAAATTCTCATCTTGCCACTATTGTCGTACAGGAAAATGCCAGTCTCTATTCGAGTAATTCTGACTCATCACATACACAACACACTATCCATCTTTCTAAAGTCCTCTCCTCCTTACTTCCTTGGAATAATAGCAATATATATCTGTACAGCTCTCAAACGGCACAAAACAAATAAGCATCACTCAAGTTTCAACAACAGGCAATTGCACAAGGAATGCAGAAAATAATCAAGATATTGTGTCAGTAGAGATTACCTATAACACTTAGTACAAGTTTCCATCGCATTTCTGGGTTATGACACACAGTGAATTTTGCTCAAGCATGCTACAGATGTATATATGGTTGGCAGTACTTACATACAACGTTGGAACAGCTGCAGCAACAAGGCCAACGAATGCGGCAGAAGTCTGTATGTGACAAACAACAGGAATGAGTAACGGGAAGCAAAATGCTGGTAATAACTAATTACTTTCAGCCATGGACCTAAATGGAAAAAAAAAAAAAAAAAAAACACAATCAACAAAGTGTCAAACTCTTCATTTTAGCATTTGAAAAGCAATGATCCCTACACTATTTTTGCCGCCTCTAGTTTACTTTACGTTGGACAGGCATCGGCGCATCGGCACCACACACCTCTTCCCCTCAACACGCACCAGCAATTGCAAGTAAATGTTGATTTTTCATCCACATCAACATGAAAGATCACGGTACAACTACAAGTCTACAACCAAGCCGTAACTGCTTAACCCACTAGATGTTGTCGATTTTTCACCATTAAAAGCTACCAAATAATCTGGCCATTAAAGCAATCAATAGCTACCACGGTATCATTATTACACGAAAAGCAACCGTATGGTTGTATACTTGTATATGCCCAAGATCCAACATAGGTAGTGGATACTTGCACTTGATCACTTTAATCATAGCCAAAACCATGCAAACTTTTTCCGTAAATGCCCAAGCCCAGTACTTGAATACGTATCACCATTTATCATCCTTCTATGTAACATTGATATAATACATTGATCTTAACACCATTGTATTCCATTCAACAACCAAGAAATTGCCAACATCCTCATTTCACCAAAGTAAACAAGGCCCTTCTAAAACTCCACAAACTACAGCTAATCATCCCATATAAAGGCAAGTCAAACAAATCCACTCAAATAAACAATCAAGAGATGCTTCATTGATTAGAAGTATCGCCCCTAACTGCGAGGTTAGGGCCTTCGATTCTAATCTGCGACTTTGTGCACTCCTCTAAAAAATCTCCCCTTATGAAACAACATTTAACCCATCACCAAACCAACTTTTGCAAAATGTGGGTCCTACCCATTATTGAAAAACCACCAATATGTACAAAGCACAACATAAAAACTAACAACACAAAAATTCATAGAAGAAGAAAAATAAGTAAGCTCACAGTGCAAAGAATGAAAGTCAAGAGAAAGAAAGCTTGGTCAGTCAAACCAATCCTAGACCGCCACGTGGAAGCAAAAGGTGGGACCTTTGGGTTACTAAGCTGCACAAACTGCCATTCATTTGTGGGGGCAGAAAATGCTGCATCATTGGAGTTTAATGAGCATAGTGTTAGAGTTAAAGAAGGGCCACGTTTGGAGGAAGAAAGCTGGTGAATTGTTGGAGGTTTAAGGTAAAGTTTGGATCTTTTGGTGAGTTTTGATAAGGAGAGTGTCAAGTGAGGGGAGAAAGTTGGTGGGGTGAGTTTGGAAGAGGGGAGTAATGGAGGTTTCATGGTGATGGTTTAGATTGGAACAGAAAAGTGAGTCTTCTGCCTGGACTAAGGACTATTGAGAAGAATCTCACATTGATTGAACTTAAGCACTACTTGGATTGAATTTGAGTGGTTTGAATAAACTTGGAGTAAGGTGGATTGAACTAAGGGGCTTGAATTGACTTGAATTAAGCTAAATTGATTGAATAAAGTTAAGCTAAGTTGATACTGTACTAACTAAACTAATCAAGACTAAAGTAAACTGGAAAAAGAATTAAACTAAGTTAAGCTAACTTTAACTGAACTTTACTAAAGTAAATTGGACTAAAGTAAAGAAAAATAAGTTGTTTGATTTTCTATTTTAACAAATAAGATGGTGATGCTGCTTGGAGGATTGTCTTATACTTAGACTGTTGTCAAAAAAAAAAAAAGAGAATGTCAATTAAGTTTTTCTAAATTTTTATTTAAAAGGAGCGTGTAAATTTATAGCAAAGGGATCACTTGACCTTAAACCCATTATACTTTGAATTTTTCTTTATAAATTTATTGGTTAATTTTCTTAAATAAGCAAATTTTATTAACAAATAACCTCATATTTAGAGTCTATTATACGTTCATATGACGAATGCTTTCATACCTCAGTACCTCACAATTCTTAGCTATGCCACTAGATATAGATACTTCTGTACATGTTTCGAGAACTTTTAAAGCTTATCACAATGCCATGGATTGGTATTTTGGTAGTACTAGTACACGTACGCACTGAAAATTACATATTTGCTTTACCAAATACATACAAATTGTACTTTAAATTTGATTAGCGCGTCGTAAATTCAGAGCTCGGGAAAGATGCGAAATCTTCCTTCATACACTGCGGCCAAATGTACTTAGCATTCATTCACATGCTTGGAAAAAGAAGGGTACCTAAGGTACCATGCACGTTTCCATAGTTTTCCCTGGATACTATTCGTAGTACGTTGTCACATTCACTAGATTAAAACAAATTAAAGTTCCACCATTTTCTAAAAGTCATTGTCTACCGATTCAACATCTTTACTAATTGTAATATTCCTATTTTACTAATTATATTATATATTTATTCATTCCGACACTTGATAGGCATTGCTCCATCAGAGCCAAGGTGTGCCACGACCACTAATGTGTGTTGGCCTCCTCCAATATTTGTCCAAAATCCTACCTTAGAAAACCCATAAAAGTTACGCACTAATAACCCCTTGTCGATCATAACCCCCGACTTTGTTTCTACTTGATATATCATACAAAAAAATATAGTATAATTTACCTTACTCCCCAATGACTTTAATTTTCATAAATTTTAAATTGTTACACACTTACACTATTGACTATTTGGTTATCCATATTTTACTTGGGAAATCAGACTGTCCAAAAAGTTGTAAGTGATTGGTTGACTGTAATTCGGAGATATATATGGGATTCTGATTCGGAGATACGTTTGGGGAAGTGCAAATTCCCATGAAATTAGAACTTTCCATACGACATGAGAATTGGCTTACTCAAAAACCCCTTTGATAAGTTACAATTCCTATGGCCAACCAAATATGAAAATAATTCCTATGAAGTTCACATAGAGTTTAATTCCTTGAAATCAAACGATGATCGACTAAGCAACAAAAACAAGAAAGGACTTGTTACATTCCTTGGATGCCCCATGCCCATCTATATAAACACACCATACCTAATTACATCTCCTTAAACCATCCAAGTATTTCAGCCTTTCTTCTCCTACTCCTTTTTTGCAACTAGGAATAATGTTAAACACAACCACCAATGTTAATGATATTAGCAAAGCTCCAGCGCTAATTTCAGTGCAAAAGCCCTTCATAGCGGGTAGTGATCATCGAAAGAATGTTGTCCAAACTTGTACTAGTTCTGTTATTCGTCCTAACAGACTGTTATCTGGTGCATTGTTGTCCTGGAAATCGTATAAAAATTCTGCACTATTAGCTAGGACACAAAGAGCTGGCAAAGGTGTAATAGCAGCAGTAGTAACTACTGAGAGTGAGAAAGTTGTGAGTGTTAGGGCAATTGTTTCCGTAAAACCAACCGTTGGTGGGTTCTTGTCCAACCTTGGTCTTAACAGAGGGCTAGATGATATATCTGATGTGCTTGGTAAAACCCTTCTTTTGGACCTTGTGAGTGCTCAAGTTAATCCAAGTAAGTAGTAACACCTGAGTAGTTTGCAAACTTCTAGACCTTTTCATTAATAATTATAAAGTGCTTTATATTTGTTTTCATGAGGGTGGTAATAATCCTATAATTATTTTAGGTCACCACAAATATTTTGTTTTTGGGGGAAACTTATTCAAGTACCCTAAAACGTTGACTGTTATGTTAGCTTCAATGCAAATAATTCAAGGGAGGGTCTAATTTTAAGTCACAAATTGCATTTAAACGGCTCAATCTTAACTAGACAGTCTCGATCATACATACCAAACTTTCTAGTGTATATATTGAATTTATCTTAAATACAACTTTGTTTCAGCTAACATATATGATACCATGATGTTATGGATAATAATATTCAAATTTCCTCCATGTATGGACAAGTCTTATACAATGGTTATCGTCATCTAATTTAAATTGTTTCTGCTTGTTAATTTTTGTAATTCTCTAGTCTAGTTTAGTTAGAAAATTTAACGACAATTATATACAATATAATACCTAATTTCAGTTCTATGTTTTACATTTTGGAAAAAAACTCACTTTGGTGCTTTTGATGTAAGGGTAACTTATACATTAATATGATGATATTACAAATTTCACTTTGGAGCAAAAGTGTTGGCTTATAAAATGTTAGAAAATCAGGGTACTAATAAAAAGTTGAATGTAACCGAACCTATAATGACACCAAAGTGAATGAACCATAACACAAATTTTTTTGAAGTCATATTATAATTCTTTATATTTTTATCTAAATTCAGTGTCAAAATTTTGAAACTTTGACTTAAAAAAGTGGAAGTGGGACCTTAATTGAGATATAGATGGAGTATATAATGACATGGTATATATACGTGTAAACACAATTTTGTGTTGTCTAGAGGACTGTAAACCTTAGACGTTACTAGAGTTTTTTTTTTTTTTTTTTTCTGTTTATACTAATCACAAATTTGATAGTTCGACTCTAACATGTATATTACAGTAAATTATATCATACACCTCTTGTATGATACATCATACAACAAGATTATATTGGATGAATATGTGTAATATAATTGGTGAATATATACACTATAGTAGGTGAATATGTAATTCTTGTACTCGGTGAATACACTTTATGCATGATTGGTGAATTTGTAAACTATGTTAGGGTTGACGGATATATAAACTATAACATAATATATTTTACAAATCCACCAATCATGAATTATATTATACCATGCATATTAGGGTTAATGGTTATATAAACTATATTGATTTAGGTGAATATGAATTTATATTGGTGAATATGCATGGAGCATGATGCATCATACAAGAGGGTGCATATATATTCTATAATAATTGGCATATTAAGTGTTACAGAATTTATCAGAGGTTTTTTCTTATACTGATCACAATTTTGATGGTTCGATCCCCACCAGTATATTAAGTAGTATCTTTTAGATAAAAATAAAAAACATAAAAATACAAAAGTTGCCCCCTCACTAAATTAGAGGTACTAAAATTCTTGATTGACTTACATCCTTTTGTTTCCTAAATTATCAAAGAGACGGGATTGGCGAAGGAGACAATTAGAGGATACGCGCATCACACACTAAATGAGGATGGTGTAGCAAAATATGAAGCTGAATTTGCGGTTCCGCCACACTTTGGCGAGGTGGGTGCCGTGCTAGTTGAAAATGAGCACCACAAAGAGATGTACCTCACGGAGATTGTCATCGATGGCTATCCTTTAGGCCACGTTCGTGTTACTTGTAATTCTTGGGTGCACTCCAAATTGGACAACCCGGAGAAGAGGACTTTTTTCACAAACAAGGTACAGTTTTCGAACAAATACACAAAGTTAATATTCTTTGATTAGTGACACTTATTTATTCATAGTCCGCTGATATATGTTTGTTAGATCAGTTGTCATTCTCAATTTAGTAATATATCACAAATTATTTTTAAATTTTGTCTCTTTTTTATTTTATAAATAAATTAGTAGCTCATTGAACTAAAGTAGCTATTATTCTTCTTAATAGTTTTTAAAAAGGCCATTTTAAATAATAAATCATGCACTTTAAAATGGTCTCATACAATAGTTTATGATGATACATATGCTGATATGCACAAACCCTTCACAATTATACAAATGGGTCTTTGGCTCTTTGCGTAGTGGTCCAGTGACTAAGAAGTTATTTTTTTGTTTGATAATGGAGATATTTATGTTAAACTCAAGACCAATTCAAAGGGAAATAGTTTTTGCTGGTATCACGTTTTGGTACCTAGGTAACTACTAACTATCATAAATACCAGAACAATGTTAAGTGGTTTGTTTGGGTTTGCCAACGTTAATTAGTGTTTATATTAGTTCTTATTGTTTGTACCAATAAATAAATAAATATATTACTAGTTCTTATTGTTTAGTGTCTTACTCACTTCGATGGTTAAAAAATACCACTCAATTTTTATTTAATGACATGGAAAATTAGTGCCCTCGTAATAATGAGACAAATTGGACTATTATTTTGAGATGGTAGTCTCATACCCTTGTATATAGCTAGTCATGTATTAACAAGTCTTGTAGGGAATCGTTATCTTTTAAACTTACAACATTTTAAAGTGGTAATTCGGTCATTGGTGTTTAATGATAATCTTTTTACCACGTAAAATGATCATCTTTAATTTGTACCGCGCGTTAACAATAAATGATCACCTACCATAGCCCAATATATGATCGAGTAGGTTTAACTTAAGTAAAATAAGATTGACTTTATTAATAATTTATAGGCATACTTAGGCTTAGTTTCATCTCTATCTTCTAAGAAGATTCTAAAGGAAATTCGAACTTTTGTTGTCCATAAACTAGTCATATTTGCCATCACAAACTCCAATTGGATTGAAGAGATTGAGGGAAAGAGAGCTAGTCAAATTGAGAGGTGATAGACAAGGAGAACGAAAGTCCTTTGAGAGAGTGTACGACTATGATACTTACAATGATCTCGGAGATCCGGACACTGATCCTAAGTTGACACGTCCCGTTTTGGGTGGTAAAGACTTTCCTTATCCACGACGTTGTAGAACTGGACGACTACGAAGCAAGAAAGGTACTTCATAATTCATTTTTGCATCCACATATACAGTCCATTTATAAAGCCTAAATTACAAGTATAATGCATGCGTTTAAAATATAGTATTCAATTTATAGAGTTGCATATTATATGATCTCAAGTTTATGATTGGGGTGAATTAGCTCTAATTGCATGAGCTATCGTTTATCCTTATATTGTTACGTGATTTAAGTGCTTTGTATTTAATAAATTGTAATGCGAAGGAATTGATATCCATGCATAGTTATTGAACTTGAGATAAGAATCAAAATATGCTTCCATGGCTATTACAAGTATAGTTTCCTAAGTTAGAGTTTGTGTGTTTGATTTTTATTTTCATATTGTGTCATCTCATCACTTTCAGATCAATTTCAAGTCTCATGTATTGCATTAGCTTATTGTATGTGACTAGCTAGCTAGAATGAAACTACAAATAAATCCGTATACGAAAAAGAGATTGTGTTATCGATCGGGTGGTAGGCAATATAACATTGATACCAATTGGTGTAAGGTTGTGTACGTATATCAATATATTATGCATCCCCTTATCTCGATTAAATGAGTCAATGATATGAGAGCGTCTTTAGTTGTCGACATTGGCATAACGTTGTTGTTGGTCATATAAAGAAGGCAAGAGTTGATCATTACGTAATTACGTTGATGTTCATGAACAGCTATGTTTACGTTACAAGATTGTACTAGCTAGCTTATAATCGCCATTCTTTATAAATGTACAGATCCATTTTCAGAATCAAGAAGTTCGTCTGTGTATGTACCAAAAGATGAAAATTTTGCAGAGGTGAAAGAGGCAACATTTTCAGCCAAGACTGTCTACAGCGTTCTACATGCTGTGGTACCATCCTTAGAGACGGCTATCATTGATCCTGACCTTGGATTTCCATACTTCACTGCCATAGAGTCACTCTTCAATGAAGGGGTTAATGTACCTGACTTGAAACAACACGAATTGAAGAGCTTGTTGCCTAGGCTGGTCAAGGCCATCAATGACATCCAAGAAGATATTCTTCGTTTCGAGACCCCCAATATCTTTGAGCGTATGATCTAACATTATCATTCTCACCTATAAAATGCATCCTTTTATTTTTACCAGCAATGAGTTTTATTATTAATTTTTTGTTAATTTGCAGGGGATAGATTTTCTTGGTTCAGTGATGATGAGTTTTCACGTCAGACGCTTGCTGGTCTGAATCCTTGTAGTATCAAGTTAGTAACGGTATGATATGCAAGCTAAGCTCAAGCATATGAAAACAAACATTAAGAAAGATCTTTGCTACTTTGACATAAAAATATTTGTGAACTGACTAACTCAACCAAAATCCTAAGCTGATAGTTGAGGCTCAATTAATGAATATATTCATAATAATCTAAACAAATATGCATGCATGGCAATTTTACAGGAGTGGCCACTGAAGAGTAGCTTGGATCCCAAAATTTACGGCCCACCAGAATCGGCAATTACTACAGAGTTGGTGGAGAAGGCGATCCTAGGTTATATGACCGTCAAAGAGGTTAGTCATATGCCTGTCTGTCTTTGATAATTTCTTTATGTAGTTACTATCTTACGATTCTGAATTAAGATTCTGAACAATGCTGCAGGCTATTAGGCAGAAGAAGTTGTTTATGCTAGACTACCATGATACATTTTTGCCCTATGTCAACAAAGTTAGATCTCTCAGAGGAACGATTCTGTATGGATCGCGTACCTTATTCATTCTAAGCGAAAATAAAATACTAAGACCACTAGCTATTGAGTTAACTCGACCTCCAGCTGATGGGAAGCCTCAATGGAAACAAGTTTTTACACCGTGTTGGAACGCCACGTCTCACTGGCTTTGGAGGCTTGCTAAGGCTCATGTCCTTGCTCATGATTCCGGTTACCACCAACTTATAAGTCACTGGTACATTAATCTCTAATCAACCTTGCAACAGTTCTTCTACTTAAGATGTCACCTAAATTTTCATTTATTTTCACTGCTGATTCCGTATAATAGTATCAAGGATTAAAATTGCTCCAATATTTTGTTGACAAACTAATGCTAACAGCTTTCAAAATTTAGATTAACTGATGACGACCAAATACGGTTCTGTATAACTATCTTTCATTTTGGAAACCTCAATGGAAGCAAGTGTTCACTTGATAATTATGCTGCAGGCTTAGAACACATTGCTGCACAGAGCCATACATAATTGCAACAAACCGCCAATTGAGTGCTATGCATCCAATCTATAGGTTGTTGCATCCTCATTTCCGTTACACCATGGAGATAAATGCGCTTGCTCGAGAAGCTCTGATTAATGCTGGTGGTATCATTGAAAGCTCCTTTGCTCCAGGAAAGTACTCTATGGAGATGAGCTCTGCTATCTATGGTTTAGAATGGCGGTTTGATCATCAAGCCTTACCAGCTGATCTTATTAGCAGGTAAATTGCCTAGTCTTATGCAACATCTTATGATCATACCGATAGGGCGCCACTGGGTAATACCCAATTTGAGTGTTACCCTCTCAAGTCTCAATGGGGGCTTGGTGGCCCCTATTAAAAATTGGATTACAATGATAACATGTGAGATGGTGACGTCCAATTTGAATACCACCCAATGCCGCTAGTATGTTTTCCCAGTTGCTATCCAGAATTTGAATTTATTTTGCTTAATTTGAGCAGGGGAATGGCAGTTGAAGATCCAACAGCTCCACATGGACTTCGGCTAACAATAAAGGACTATCCATTTGCCAACGATGGCCTCGTCCTATGGGACTCCATCAAGCAATGGGTGACAGACTACGTTGGTCACTACTACCGCGAATCCAATCTTGTAGAATCCGATCAAGAGCTTCAAGCTTGGTGGACGGAGATCAGAACCGTAGGACATGGGGACAAAAAGGATGAACCATGGTGGCCTAGCCTAAAAACCACTGAAGACCTTGTGCACATTATAACCACCATAATATGGGTGACTTCAGGACATCATGCTGCCGTAAACTTTGGACAATATGCCTATGCAGGGTACTTCCCCAATAGGCCTACTATCGCTAGGACCAAGATGCCTACAGAAGACCCCACGGACGAGGAGTGGAAGTTGTTCACGGAGAAGCCGGAGTTAGCACTCCTCAAATGCTTTCCTTCTCAACTACAGGCTACAAAAGTTATGGCAGTCTTGGATGTGCTTTCCAATCATTCTCCGGACGAGGAATATATTGGCGAAAAAATGGAGCCGTCGTGGGAAGAAGAGTCAGTCATAAAGGGGGCTTTCGAGAAGTTTAGTGGGAGATTGAAGGAGTTGGAAGGGATCATTGATGAGAGAAATGCTGACGAAAGTTTGAAGAACAGGAATGGAGCTGGCGTTGTTCCTTATGAGTTGTTGAAGCCATTCTCCCAGCCAGGGGTCACTGCTATGGGCATTCCTAATAGCATCTCCATATGAAGAACTTGCACTTCAACGTATAAGCATTGATAAGAATGCTGCAATACTACTATAAGTCTATAACTAGGCAGAATTATTATTGAGATTGTAGTCTGTAGAACAAGTGTATTCTTATGGAAGTCTTGCCAGGCCTTGCCTGTCCTCTACTTCTCCATTTTTTCATACATAAATAACATGACGAATAATCAGTATCATTTTTGTTAGTTTTGAGGTCCTTATTCATTAACTTCACCTTTCAAAAATGATCATTTCTCTTATTACATTTCTGGTGCAAGACATGAGGTTACTGTAGTAGTCATGTAAAATTATATATCAATGGTGTCTCGATTTCCGCTTTTGATTTAATTGTTAGCAGAACTATGCTCTTGCCATGCCTAAAATCTCTTATAGAAGGATGTATCAGACATGCAATTTCAGCATTCTGGTGTCTTATTTAGGAGGGTAGGTACCTTGGTCACTATGATGGATCGAAGATTTAAAAACTGGAGATATCAATTCCATCATTTTGCTATTTCTTTCGTAATATTTTCCACTATTTTCTAACTTTTTATACCATTTTTTACACTTTTCTACACCTTTTTTACCTTAACGGTTGCTAAAAAACTTATCTTAAAGTAAATCATAAATTTCTTAGGTAAAGTGAATATAGGAATATCAACTGTCGCAACATGCTTACATGCCCGTCCACAATCATGGATGTGAACTGAAAACAGTTCGCTAAGCTGAACCGGTTTTATCAACCAAGTCACTGCTCTTTATTTGAATCCAACACGATTTTTTCTTTTTGGTGAGAACACTGAATTCAACAAGATGAAATTTATGGACCACAATATATGCAATTAAAAGTTCAATATGCCTTCCATCAATGCAGGCTGGTTGCATCACTTGTTATTTCAACTTCATAAGATTGGTCCAAATCCTGAACGGTCTACGGTGTTATACTGTTTAAAGTGGTTGCTAAAGTTTTCGAACAAGCGTTTTCTTGGGCCTATATCACGAGCTATTTGTAGTACAAAAAACTGTTACTTTATCACACACTGTATCCCTTCTTGAAAATAAGTGAACAGTTTCGAGTATTTAGCTGTTACGGAGTATATTTTTTGTGAGAGGGCCAGAGGGGTAAAATACAATGCATGGACCATATACATGGGTATATGGTACAACATATACAAATAGGGTTAAAAAGAAATGAAAGAGCAAATTACTATGTAACCCCCCTTCTTTTATCTCCATGTGTATATGGTGCTCCATATACATGAGTATATGATCCTATTTACCGGTAAAATAGGGAGCTACACTACAAGTATCTACGGAGTAGAACTCTTCACATTGTGAAGGCCACCGCTATCCCGTGTCATGTTGGAAATTTAGGATGCAACAATAAGGGGACCGGATAATCACCACTCCAAGGCACGGAAA